>PVKU01012182.1:0-37412 GCA_004027475.1 Anoura caudifer | reverse complement strand
TGGAGTTTATCTTGCAGCCCTATTGCTATGCAAAACAACTCAATGGCCCTGCTCCATTTGTCCCTTCCCCCAACTCATACCTGTGGGAGAAGGGGTGAGGACATCTTATATGTCCCTCTAACATTTCCTGGACACCGTGAGTTCTGGGCCCCATTCCAACTCCCTTTTGGGGCCCCCCTCTTGGCTGCACCCTGTTACATTGGCACGGCTGTTCCTGTTCATCATTGTAGTCTCAGTTCACGTATCACCTCTACAGGTCCTGAACATTTTCTCTCAACTCTTTGCATCCCCCATCAAACCCTGTCCCCATATTCTGATCAATTTATTTACTTTCACCTGCTGATACTATGTTCAGTATTTGTTGGTTTATTATTTGTCTCTCCCTCCCTCACTAAAAAATCAGCACTCTGAGATGAGGGACTGTGTCTCTGTTGTTCACTACTTGTTCACCAGTGTCCAGCATGGAGGCTGTTCAGTAAATACTGTCCAAAAGTATGAAAGGCTGGGGCCACAGAGGTACAGAGAGAGGAGTGGGCTGTGCTATGGAATTACCGTAGCCACGGGATCGGGATGAGAACCCCAGGATCCTGGCTCCGAGCCCAAACCTCTTTCTTCTGTCACAGGCCATTCACAGAGCTTTTCTAGGATGACAAGGCTCAAGGACAGGGTGCTTAGCAGCAGTGCTGGTTGTAAGAGCAAAGAACTGGAAACAACCCAAATGTCCATCAATAGGAGATTGGTTAAATAAATCACAATCAGCTCTACAAAGGAAAACTATGTAGTCACAGAGAGATCGAGGAAGGTCTTTACGTACCAATATGAAACAGTTCTAAGATCTAAAAAAAATAAATAAAACCAAGCAGTGGGTGTAACATGGGTGCCTTTGTGGAGAAAAGTGGGAAACAATGTATTTGTTTATGAGATGCTTATATATACTGGAGGATCTCTGGAAAAATAAATATACTTTAGTATCACTTGGCAAAGGGTGGGGTGGGGTGGGGAAACAGGTGGTAGGGCGTCGGAGGGGGAAGAAGATTTCATGAAATACCCTCTGGAATCTTTTGACTTTTGAGCCACACATGCAATTTCACCTATGCTCAGAATGAATTGCATTTTCAAGATAAAATACAACTGAATTGTAAAAATGCTACTGCAGACATCAACATGAATCAACAGCCCAAGAGTAATTCAAATGAGGCTTGAAAAATGTTTCCTGGAAAAGAGCTAACTCTGACCTGAGTTTTGGAGAATAGTCCATGGGAAGGGCACTCCGGAAGGAGGGGTTGATGTTCGTTCAGAAATTGAACATGCTGAGGGCCCCAGAATAGGGGTGCAAAACTAAAAGTTTCCAGCCTCCCCTGCTTATCTCAAGGATGAGCCAGGTGACCCAGAAAGTGGGTCCTAGCAGGCACTCCAGCCCTCTGGGGGAAACCCTTTAGGGTCTGGAAGTCCCAGGAGACAAAGGTTCAAATCTCAGCTCTGCCACCTGTCAACTGTGCATCCCTGGGCATAATACCTCATCTTTCTGAGCCTCGGTTTTCTCATCAGTACAATGGGCATAAGGTTCTGCAGGTATGATACTTAACCGGGTGATTTGTGGTAAGTGGCTTCATTACACTGAGCCTCAGTGGCCTTCATTGTAAAATCTGGATAACAAAATGTTATGTGGATTCAACAACAGCAACCAAAATGCAGGAAAAGAACTGAGAAGCTTACCTACAAATGATCATGGGAAAACCCAGGTGAAACTTTAGGGCTAGGACAGCAAAGGATAGATTTGGGCATTTATCCAGCAACCGAAGTGTTGCAGAATCAATGACATGAATATGACATAAATTATTAATGATTTTGATAATGATTATATTAAAATAATCTTTTACATTATTATTTCATTTAATCGTTGCAAAGATCCAATGGGGGTTAAGCCTTTTTTACAGGCTAGGAAACTGGGACTCATAATTAAAGTTGCCTGCCCAACGCCACACAAGTACGAAGTGGCAGAGTCAGGATTCAAGCCCAGGACTATCTGACTCCAGAATCCATGTGAGGTTCGTGAAGAGGAGCCTGAGGGTTGTTTAACAGTCCCCTGGCAAGTTCAATTTCCCCAACTGGCTTGGACACAGTGCCTTGAAAAGGCTTTGCTACTTCTGAATTTGGTGCTGGTGTTGGGGGAGGTCCCTGTCAAGGTCACCCATTGCCCTCTCAAAACTTTCATGATGCCAAAATAAAGCCCAGTGACTCTATGACCTCCGACCTCACTTGAGGACCAGTGTGATGTGTTTTCTCCCCAGCTCTCCCTTTTTCCTTTCTCAGCTCCAGACAGAGAGAATTACTTTTAATTCATCTCCTGGCTCCAGACCCCTGCAGGTGCTGTTGCCCCTGCTGAAATGCATCCTGTCCTCTTTCCTCCTCTGCTCCTTCAGTTCACAGCTCAGGCACCCTTTCCTCCAGGAAGCCTTCCCTGACCACCTCCCAGGCTTGGATAGTTGGTCCCATAATCCCCACCAAAGCATTTAATTATCAGATACCACTGAAAGCACTTTTCCTATATTACTTCACAAAATCTCTGTGGCAATGAGTCTCTTCTTTGGTGGTACAAGGAACCAGCTAGGAACATTTAAAAATGTGTATGTGTGTATAGTCCAAGACTAACCTTCAGAAATTCTGATTTAATTTAAGTGGCCTGGAATGCAGTCTGGGCATCAGAATTTTTCAAAGCCTCCCAAGTGATTCTTGTGCACAGCCAGAGTACAGACCCATGGCCCCTGAGGCAGATGTGATCCCAACAGTGTTTTTACAGCCAGGGACCCTGAGGGACAAAAAAGTTGCATGGCCTAAGGTCATGCAACTACTGAATAGTGGGGCGAGGATCTGAACCCAAAGCTTCAAAGCTTTGCAGGGGATAGAAAAGCAACTGGCCTCAGTTAATATTCCCAGGGACAGAGAGCTGTGAGCCAGCTCTCTTCAGACACAGGTACTAAGGGCCCTGTGAGCACAGGATAGTTCTACCCTGAGTGATTCTTGCAGACATCCTGCAGTGACTTAAACACTGAGAAGACTGGGGGCTGGCGGACCCCTGGCCTGCCGAAGTAGTCCTTGGGGCGCCGGCTGTCTCAGGTCACAGAGTGGGAGCACTGGGTGAGGGCTGGCTCCATCGAGGGCTGATGTTTACAGGGACATTTCCTTACATGGAGGAGGGGAGAGGGCCGGGATTACCTCGGCCAGCCCAGCCCAGCCCCTTCTCCCTGCTGTCTGCCCGAGGAGTTGGAGAACAAACAAGTGTTAGAACTGGATATAAGTTCCCCCTCCGTCGCCCGGGAGAGTCCTGTGAAAACCGCAGAGCACGTGCAGACAGAGACGTAGGCCATTCTCCAGATGCTCTCCTACGTGGCTTTGCGGGTGGACACAGTGCTCAGCCAACAGCCAACATCGTAGCATCTTGTTTATTTTTATTTCTCAATCACAGCTGACACAATGTTATTCTGTATTCATTTTGGGTGTACGGTAGGGTGGTTAGACAATCACACACTTTACACAGTGTTCCCCCGATATTTCCAGTACCCACCTGGCACCGTGCATAATTACACTATTATTGGCTATATTCCCTGTGCTGTACTGTGTGTCCCTGTGACCATTCTGTAACCACCAATTTGTACTCCTTTACCTCTTTCACCCAGTCCCACCTTGGTTACCATCAGTTTGTTCTCAAAAAAATATGGAACACTTTGAAAATTTGCATGTCATCCGTGCTAATCTGCTCTGTATCGTTCCAATTTTAGTGTATATGCTGCAAAGCAAGGCAGGGTGCGGGAGCACCTCTTAAAATGCGAAGTATCCATGGCCTTTGTGCAGGCAATGCCACCTATAGACATTTCCCCTAGAACTACCCCACGAATAGGCAAAATTCCCCTAGAGACATCCTGTGAACAGGCAGAGATGCACACCCAAGGGGTTTATCACAGCACTGCTTACAACCGGACAAACCACCCGATGTTCATCCACAGGGGAGTGGTCAACTGCAGTGGGCCACAGCTGCAAGGGCAGAGGGGAGCTGTGTGCTGAAGTGAAAACCAGGGCCATGATACACTGTTTAGCAGAAACAAAAATAAAGTAGCAGACTGACTGTAGAGTATACCCCAAGGCTGTTTTATAATTATGTTGGCATATGAATAAGTGGACCAAAAAAGGGGCTTCTATGGAGTCACCTCGCATGGCGATCTGATCATAAATTCCTAACTGGGCAGGTTGTGGTGTGCAGTCACACCCCAGGCCTGTAACTCCTTTAGGAAATGGTTTTAAGCAAGGCCTGTCCATTGTTTCTGGGCATCTAGGTTAATTCACCTTTGAAATTCCCCCCTGCAATCCCTCAAGAGAGCACATAATCTTAGCCAGCCTGAATTCCCATCCCCAAACTGCTTTCTCCCACCTTCATGTAGTTTTCCTTCCTTTTCTCCTTAATCTCAAAAGCATAGAAAGAAGCTGCAAAACTCATTCCCGGGAGCATTTGGGATCTTGCTTGCCAGCCTATGTCATTGGTTTGGCTCAACTAAACTCTCATAAAAATTCTCTACCAGTTTGGACGCTGCTTACACTGACAAATAGAACAATTTGAAGGGATAATTTCTCTCTCTGCGACTATCTCCTTTAGCTGTGGAAATGGGATTACAACAAGGGGATTTATCACTGTTTCATATACGAAATGTTTAGGTTTTATATTCAAACATCTGATAATTTTGTACACAGAAAAGAAGTTAGGTTGTGAAACAGAAAATGATACTATGTAAAAATCACATGAACCCACTTTACAAAGGTTAATTTTATGTTATGTGAATTTCACTTCCATTGAAAAAAAAGTAACTGGGACTCAAATGACCCAGCCAAAAGGGAGAGAGTCCAGTAGAGCCAAAAGCAAAATATCACAGGCATGTTCTGTAACTTTTACCTGTTTTTTTTTATTGTTTTGCTTTTATTTTTCTTTTTTTTTTTTGTTTTGCTTTTCTTAAGCTATTTGTTCATCTTTTTGGTGTTTTTTTTTTTCATCCTTTATTGTGTTTGCTTACAAATGAGTCATTATTTTATTTATTTGCTGTTATGAATTCTAAGAAAAATCACACACACAGAAATCACGCAGGTCAGTGTTTGCCAGACCATCATCTATACCAAAGTGGCCTTGGGAGGAAGCTGTCTTCTACTTTCTCAGGCCTGTTTTGACAACCAGATCAGCAGCTGAAGTGGAAAGAAACAGTTGGAGTGCATTTTCAGACCACACTGTGAAGGATATTTATAGCTCCTTGAAACTCCAGCCTCTGGGCTGCACAAACCTGCAACTCCTGTAGACCGTCCAGGATGCTCCTTTGAACAGTTATCAGTGACTCACTCTGTCCCTCACATTTGCTGGGTTCTGACACATTGGCTTGTCAGAGGGCACTTCTTGACTTCCTGGGACCATAGGTCCCGAACACAGGCCCTGATCCCAGAAAACCTACCCTGGGTTCCAAAGAAGAAGGGATGTTAACACAATAGCCAATTGGTGTGAACGAATCAAAATTATACCTACTTTTTTTTTTGTTAGATTGGCAAGAAATATAATTTTTGGAGTGCCGCAGAATTTTAGTAATTAGTTTATGTGTGCCATGAGATGAAAAAGGTTGAAAATCAGTTATAAAAGACTACAGATGGAATGTAAAATGGTGCAGCTGGTCTGGAAAATAATCTGGCATTTTTTAAAGAGAGATTTTATTTATTTTTAGACAGGGGGGAAGGGAGGGAGAAAGAGAGGGAGAGAAACATCAATGTGTGCTTGCCTCTTGTATGCCCCCAGCTGGGGACCTGGCCCAAAACCCAGGCATGTGCCCTGACTGGGAATGGAACCAGTAACCCTTTGGTTCACAGGCCAGCATTCAATCCACTGAGCTACACCAGCCAGGGTTAATCAGATACTTTTTAAACAAAACTCAACATGCAATTTACCATTCGACCCAGGGACTTAAACACTTATGCTTACACAAAAATGTGTACAGGAATGTTCTTAGCAGCCTTACCGTGATAGCAAAATGCTGGAAACAATGCCAATGTCTTTCAATGGGTGAACGGGTGAACAAACTCTGGAACTTCCATACAATGGAATTGTGGGGGTTTGGACAAGTGTGAATTCCTGGTGCACATGTATTATTAAAATTTTGCTTTCTCCAGTTAATCTGCTGTATGTCATTTGAATTATTCAACTAGCTAGAAGAATTAATGGGGAAAGTTTCCCCCATCCCTAACAGAATACTACTCAGCAAGAAAAAAGAATGAATTATTGATACATGCAACAGCCTGAAAGGACCTCCAAGACATTATGTTTAGTGAAGCACTAAACACATATGCTATATCAGACGCAAAAAAGCACATAGATTCCATTCATACAAAACTCTAGAAAATGCAAACTAATCTATGGTGACAGAAGTGAGGTGGGGACTGGGGAGAGACAAATGGATTACAAAACAAACAGGAAACTTTTAGGAGTGGTGGATGTGTTCACTATCTCAATTGTGGCAATGGTTAGGGTTGTACTTTTCAAAGCATCGGACTGTATGCTTTAAGTATGTGCAGTTTATTGAATGTCAAGTATACTCAATAGATTTGTGTATGTGGTGTGTGTGTTTTAATGGGAAGAAGGGTTTCTGTGAGGACTCAATAAAATGAAGCATACTGAGCACTTTGCCTGGGATCTAGCACACAGCAGTACGTGGTCAATAGTTGCTGCTGTTGGAACTTGGCTCGTCTTCTGGATGGCTTCATCACATCTCCATTTATTTTCTTCAGAGCACTGAAATAATCTGTAATAGTCTATATGTGTGTTCACTTATTTGACGTCTATCTCAAGACCATGAGGTCCCTGGAACCCAGTGCCACTTTGAGCCAATGGATGCTGGTCCCCCACTTTAGTGACCACATCCTTTCCTTAAGAGCCACAGGAGTGTTTGATGGGTGATGGCCTAAGCAAGTCCAGCTAGATCTGTCATGTCCAGAGGTAGGACTCCTGAGGGCTTCCATGTGGGGACACCCTTGACCTTCCTAACAGGACTAGACTAAAGGCAGTCAGTGTTGAGGAAACCCAGTTCCACAATGGGGCCTGAGCAAGTCTAACTGCATTGGTTCCCCTCTTGGTCTTTTTAAAAGGAAGCATTTGGATGAAATGCTTTGAGACTCTCTCCTATGTCCGCAAATCTGTGACCCTCTCTGGAAGAAATGGCCTACCTGTGCAGTGGGGATGGAGGTGGATGCTGGTGACATTTGCTGTTTCCGAGTAAAGAATATGTGAAACTATGACAACCAAACGGACACTCTGCACAGTGGAAGGTTTCAGACTGCACTGCCTGAACGAAACTCTGAAAAAGAAAAAGGAACACAGCACCTACCCATGCAAAACCCCCAAAAATCAAACACACAAAAAAATCCCTACAAAATGCAACCAAGGTAACACACACACACACACAAAACACCCCAAAAAAACCAGAACATTATTCTCTTCCAACATACATCAAGAAAAAGACACTAAAAAACAAAGCAATACACATTTTACTATCTTTTTTGGGTACGTTTAAGGTTCAGTCTCCGTAGAGACTGTCAAAAATTGCCAGTGCCGACTGTATTTCAAGTCGTCACGGCGGGGTATTGGGAAAAGTTTTCAATTAGCAATAATCGCGCCTCGGATAAACCTCATTGGCTACGATACTGCCACTGCGCAAAGCTGAAAACTGCTACCCTGAGCTACATTCCCCGACGGATGAAAATGGCTTTTACACTGAGGGTGAGTGACTGCTAGCGACTTCGTAGATCTGACGCGTTCCCGGGCAAGCAGTTATATTTAAGGCCTGTCTACGCCGGAGGCTACTTGCTGTTGATCCATCTCGTGTCAAACGTTGATATTTTGGAAAAGAGAGCACATTCGCTGGGGATGCTGGGGAATTTTATGCAAATTACCGTAACGTCACAAAGATAACCACCTTGACTTGAATTTTGAATGAGAAACAGCGGCTGGAAGTAAGCGGAAGCAAGTGAGTCAGAAAGGAACGCAAGAGCTACAGGGAGTATTTCCGAAGCTAAATCTGAATGCTAGCGTGACCGAGAGAAAAAAATGCAATGAGAACAAAAGGAAACAAGAAACAAGCCATTTTCACAGAACCACTAGCAAATGGGACAACGAAACAACAAACTTATAACAAAGCTTACCATACGTGGAGTTTCAAACAAATCCACGGAAAAGCCTATCAAAAGCGAGATCTGAGGAACTGAAAACAGAAAACACCTTGCTGGGATCTTTTTCTTTTCAAACCAAAATATTCAGTCTCCGTAGAGACCGTCAAAAATTGCCAGTGCCGACTGTATTTCAAGTCGTCACGGCGGGGTATTGGGAAAAGTTTTCAATTAGCAATAATCGCGCCTCGGATAAACCTCATTGGCTACGATACTGCCACTGCGCAAAGCTAGTGAAAATGCTCCCTATGCATCATCCCGAATAAGCAAGATTCCTATTACAAAAAAGCGACTTTGAGTCTCATGGAAAAACCTTCCATTACTGTTTGAATGAAAATTACACAACCGTATAAGATTTCTTGGAAACGCATAAGCTGTTTCTGAATAGTTCTTGTTTTATTTCACTTAACTAGATTTTGGTGGAGAATGAAGCAAAGCATTATGGGAGGGAGCATGCTAATAACCTAGTGCAGAATATGAATCGGAGCAGAGGAGACAGGCTCAATGTCAGTGTACTGTTCACTTGACTCCCAATTCACGGTGTAACTAGCCTCTCCAAAATAAGTTGTTTTTATTATGGTAAAATATACACAACATAAAATTTACCATTTTAACCATTTTTAAGTGTACGGTTCAATAGCACCAAGTAGATTTACATTGTTTGCAACCATGAGTGCTTTATAGCACCAGAAATTTTTCATCATTCCAAACTGAAACTCTACCCATTAAACATTAACTTTCCAAGTCCCCAGGCCCTGGCAACCTCTAATTCTACTTTCTGTTTCAATGAATTTGATTCTAAGTACTTCATATAAGTATCCAATATTTGACCTTTTGTTGTTTCTGGCTTGTTTCATAACATAATGGGTTTGGTTTTTTTTAAAGATTTTATTTATTTTTAGAGAGAGGGGAAGGGAGGGAGAAAGAGAGGGAAAGAAACATCAATGTGTGGTTGCCTCTCACGGGCTCCCCCAACAGGGACCTATCCTGCAACCCAGGCATGTGCCCTGACTGAGCACCAAACTGGTGACCCTTTCATTCACAGGCCGGTGCTCAATCCACTGAGCCACACTAGCCAGGGCTCATAACCTAATGTTTTTAAAGCCCGTCCATGTTGTAGTATATCGCAGAATTTCATTCCTTTCTGTGACAAATACCCTACTGTACTGAGCTTTGTTAGCTGTTTGTTCTACAATGGACGCTCACTGCTTCTGCCTTTGGCTCCTGTGAATAATTGTATGCCCGCGAACACTGGCGTACAAGTACCAGTGTGAGTCCTTGTTTTCAATTCCTTTGTGTGTACACCTGGAAGTGGAGCTTCTGGATCATATACTAATTCTGTGTTTAACGCAAAAGAGTTTTCTGTGAACTTCTTAATTTAGAGGAGAGAGGCTGAAAGAAAGAAGCTATTTCCACAGAAATGTTCACAGTTCATGAAGTCTGAAGTAATTCTCACTCTCATGGCCTGTTTTCCCTCTGCAAGAGGACAGCTGTTAGAAACCACTATACAGGTTTGTTTCATCCCTGAACTATATTCTCCAAAATACTTTTGGTTTTTGCTACTCATTAAGATGCAAATAGTAGACTCTGAGAAAGCAACATTCTCCTAAACATTTTTTTATAAAAAAAACTTCAAACATGGCCCTGGCTGGGTAAACTGGTTAGAGCACTGCCTGAATGTGCCAAGGCTGTGGGTTCAATTTCTTGTCAGGGCACAAGAATCAACCAATGAATGCATGAATAAGTGGAACAACAAATCGATGTCTGTTTCTCTCTCTCAAATCAATAAACTTTTAAAAATTAAAAAAAAAAAGAATCAACCAGTAAATGAGTGGAACAAATTGATGTTTTTCTTTCTCTCCCTAATCAATAAATATTTTTTAAGATTTTATTTATTTATTTTTAGAGAGAAGGGAAGGGAGGGAGGAAGAGAGAGAGAAACATCAATGTGTGGTTGCCTCTTATGCATCCTCACTGGGGACCTGGCCTGCAATCCAGGCATGTGCCCTGACTGGGAATTGAACTGGCAACCCTTTGGTTCACAGCCCGCACTCATTCCACTGAGCTACACCAGCCAGGGCTCAATAAATAATTTTTAAACAAATAGAAAAATTTCAAGCATGAAATATTTAAAGCATTGCTCAGTGAATGAATATTCATGTAGTTGGCATCTAGATGCAAAAATGAACTTTATTTTCATTTTTTTATTTTAAAGATTTTATTTATTTATTTGTACAGAGAGGAAGGGAAGGAGAAAGAGAGAGAGAGAAACATCAGTGTGTGGTTGCCTCCCGCACACCCTATGCTGGGGACCTGGCCCGCAGCGTAGGCATGTGCCCTGATGAGAATCGAACCTGCGACCTTTGGTTCAGTCTGGCACTGTATCCACTGAGCCACACCAGGCAGGGCAAAATGAACATCTTTAAAAGGTCTGTGTGATGCTGATATGTAGTTTATTTTTTTCCCCAGGTGTAAGTACCATAGTACAAAAAAAAAAAAAAAAAGGCAGGAAAAAAAAGAAAACACTAATAATCTACTTAGATTAATTTACTTTTTCTAAAAAGAGTTTTTTTAGAGAGAGGGGAAGGGAAGGAGAAAGAGAGGGAAAGAAACACCATTGTGTGAGAGGTACATCGATCAGTTGCTTCTCACACGCCCCCAACTGGGGACCTGGCCCTCAAACCAGGCATGTGCCCTGACTGGGAATTGAACAGGCAACCTTTCAGTTTATTTCAGTTTATAGGCCAGTGCTCAATCCACTGAGCCACACCAGCCAGGGCAGATTAATTTACTTTTTAAATTTTTTATTTCTCACCTGAGAATATGTTTATTGAGCTTAGAGAGAGGAAGTCAGGGGGTGGGGGAAAGACATCCATGTGAGAGAGAAACATCAAGGTTGCCTCCTTTATGCTCCCCATGGAACCCACAACCTAGATGTGTGCCCTGACCAGGGATCAAATCCACAAACTTCTGGTGTATGGGACCATGCTCCAACCAACTGAGCCACCCAGCCAAGGCTTACATTTAAAAAAATTGATTGATCTTAGAGAGAGACAGAGAGAGGGAAACAGACAGACATCAATTTGTTGTTCGATTTATTTATGCATTCATATGTGCCCTGACCAGAGATGGAGCTGGTGTCCTTGGCACATGGGGATGACACTCTAACTAACGGAGCTACCAAGCCAGGACTAAATTAATTTCCTTTGATACAAACAAGGACTTAGTCATTAATTCCTGATGTGGTGGAGTTGTGGGAAATAAAAACACTAGGGTTATTCAAAGAACTTAGTTAGCCCTTAAGAATGTCTTGATTGGGTGGCTCATTGCATCCTGTCAGTGGCTACCAAGGGAAATTGTGTGTTTCACCAGCTGTCCTGGATGACTTCCTCCTCCGCAGGTGACTTCCCAGCACTGAGAAAAATGGAAAACTCAACTAACTTCTCTACAGAACATGAGATTTTTAGGGGCCTAAAAGCACAATGGTTGTGTATTCCTAGCCAGTTCCTATTAACGATGCTCATTTCACTTGGAGAACTGAAAAAAAAAAAAAAATGTGAGTTTGGAATCTTTCATAACAAAATCTGGCTGGGGTTAAAATCTTTCATAATAAAATTCGGCTGGGGTAGGAGGAACGTCACTTTGGGGCATTCCACGGTTTTGATCAAATACCCGTGCGTGCAGGAAATGTTTTGGATGACAATTGCTTTGACTAAGTAAAAGTTTCCAATCTACGTTTTGGTCCCTCCTTTCGGTCAGTGTGGACAGGTTAAAAGAAGGCACAAAAGGCTTGTCATGTCAGGTGGTTCTCCCAGCTTCAGGGATCTATCCAAGCTGCTGCTGAAGACACTGCCCCCAAAGGACTAAGCTGAGTTACTTTCCTGATATTCACCTCCATACCTTTGATGAGAGGACCAGGAGTCGGAGCCCGACTGCTCCTCTGGGCTTCAGCTCATCACAGACTGGGGGAAGTGGTTCCCAAGGTGGTCTTCAAGGTCTCTGCTAGCTGCCCTTTGATTACGCTCTAAAACACTTACGAACTGATCCCCGTCTCATTTAGGTGATGCTACAGAGCACAGGTTCTTACAGGCTACACATTAGAAACAACTAGTGAATTTGTAAACTGACTCGATGCCCAGGCGTTTCCCCAGATCAATTTTATCTGTCTCTGGGGGGTGAAAACCAGGCATTGCATTGGTTACTTTAGTGGCAATGAAAATACAAGATAGAAAATAGCATTGGAGAAGTCCAGTGGGTAAACCCGTTAGTTCCTGTATATCGGATTTGGCTTTAATTGTTCATTAATATGTAAAAACATCAGTTTCTCAAGTACTTGGGACAACCCACAGCAAGGTGGGAACTTGATTTTGTCACAGTGAGTAGAAAGGATAATTAACACTGAACTTGAGAGTGAATCAGATCTAAAACCATTATTAAGGCTTCTATTTTGAGAGAGAATGAACTCCCTAGAGCGGTTTAGGGTACAATTTTGCCCTGAGGACATTGGTGTGACGCTCCGAATACTTCTCAGAGAAGATAAAGTACTGGCTTAGGTAAGAGCAGCGCACCTAGGGTCAAGGTTCAAAACCTCTGACCAGGAAAAGCTGACAGAAGGGCAAGATTGTGAAACCTGGAGAATTGTGGGACTTGTAGTCTTTCTTGCATTATTTAAGCTTCGTAGACTACATTTCCCAAAATGCAAATGTAGCCAGTCAGTCCCAACTGTCGGGCTTGGTGTCCCTTTCGCTGTGAAAGGTAAGTGTGCTCTGTGCGGACTACAGATTTCTAGAAGTTGTGGAGTTCTTGTAAGGTATTCCATTCCTCCCTTTTGCCCTTTGGTGGGATCTGGGAGAGAGCCATTCTTCTAACAGAGCTTGTTTTCAGAGGCTTTTCCCAAGCCCTTTGGTCTCGGGAATTAGGACTCTATTTGTTTAGCTGTTCACAAGTTGCCGTGGAATGTTAAGGAGAAATCGGGATCCCAAACCTAGATCTGGAAATGCAAGCATAAAATACTGTTTACATTTGGGGTGCGTGTCGCTACAGAATTTCTGCATTCTGTTCACGTAATACGAAAGCCTTGTTTTTACAGCTAGAAAGCAGACACGCAGGGGTAACACATCTTGCCAGGTCTCACTACTCTCTGCAAGTAGCAATTTGAAATTCAGGGTAAACTAAAAGAATATGGGAATAACGAAAAGTGTGCGTGTGCTTAATATACTAGTAAAATAAAAAGCCAGAACAGTCTGAGCAACAACTTCATCAACACCAGGTACACTAGAACTCAAACGTGCTTCCCTTAGCTTATGAAGAAACAAGACAATTCCAATATATAAAATGGGATGTAGGTTTATGGAACACAGGGTTCCCCAAGGGATAGTATTAACTAAAATACTCATGTAAATATATTCCTGACACAGGACTACTATTCGTCTTACATTAAAAAGTTAATAAGCCCTACCTGGCATAGCTCAGTGGGTTAAGTGTGGCTGCAAACTGAAGGGTCGCAGGTTCAATTCTTCTTAGTCAGGGTGCATGTCTGGGTTGTGGGCCAGGTCCCCAGTAGGGGCCACGTGAGAGGCAACCACACATTGATGTTTCTCTCTCTTCCCCCCCCTTCCCCTCTCTAAAAATAAAATCTTAAAAAATAATAAATAATAATAAATAATTAATAGTAATTTCTTAATACCAAACATCCAGTTAATGTTTAATTTTCCAACTGTCTCATAACTGTCATATTTTAAAAGTTTGTTTGGCTCAGGACTCAAATAAGGCCCACATATTATTACAGTCTTTTTATAATATAATGGTCCCTTAGTATCTCTGCATCTCTAACTCTTGCAATTTATTTGTTGGGAGAAACTGATTTGTCTGTCCTGTCCAGTTTCCCATAGTCTGGACTTTGCTGATTGACAAAAGGTATCATCTAAGGTCTAAAGATTTCATCAGAGCCAAGTTCAATTTTATTTATTTATTTTTTTGCCAACATCACATGGTGGGTGGTGGTGTGCCCTTCCAAGAGTCTCTTCTGGTTCTCTCTTTTGCAATGTTGATGCTCAGTGTCTAGATGCTACCTTTGTTTTTCAGCTTTAAAAATGAAGTTCTGATATAGTCTCCCTTCCTCCAGCTCCTGGTAACTACTAATCCACTTTCTGTCAATATGGATTTGCCAATTCTGAACATTTTTATGTAAATGCAATCATACAATTTTGTCCTTTTTTGTGTTGGGCTTCTTACACCTACCATAATGTCTTCAATGCTTCTCCACACTGTACCATGTATCAGAACTTCATTCCTTTTTATAGCTGAATAACATCCCATTGCTCAGACAGGCCACATTTTATCTGTTCATCAATTGATGATTATCTTTGTTTTTAAAACAACTTAAGAAACTGAAAAAAAAAAAGCCAAACAACAAAACCCAGTTTCTAAAAAACAAACAAAAATCCCCAAGTTCACAGATACAGAGAACAGACAGTGGTTGCCAAAGGCCAGGGGTTGGAGGGATGGGTAAAAGCGGTCAAAAGCTATAAAATTCTAGTTATGAAATAAATAAGTCATAGGGCTTATAATGTACTGCATTGGTGGCTACAGTTAACAATACTGTATTGCGTATTTGACAGCTGCTAAGAGAGCAGATCTTAAAATTCTTCATCACAAGAAAAAAAATCCTGTAACTATGTGTGGTAACAGATGTAACTAGACTTACTGTGGTGATCATTTCACAGCATACATAAATACTGAATCATTGTATGTTGTGCACCTGAAACTAGTGTGCTGCATGAAAATTACACATGAATAAATACCTGAAACTAGTGTGCTGTATGTCAGTTACAAATAAATAAAGAAATAGATTTTTAACATGAGGTTTCTTTCTCTCTAGAATGAGGATGAACTTTGGGTTGACTTTCAGGGTGGCGAAAGGCTGCTGGAAGGTGAACCTCAGCCAACGATGCTCACGTGGACCCACTGGGTTATTTGTGCCCCCAAGTCCTCCTGTGGACCCTGAGAAGGTTAAAGAGTTACAACGCTTCATCACCCTTTCCAAGAGAGTCCTGGTGATGACCGGGGCAGGAATCTCCACCGAGTCAGGGATCCCAGACTACAGGTCCGAAAAGGTGGGACTTTATGCCCGCACCGACCGGAGGCCCATCCAGCACCGGGATTTTGTGCGGAGTGCTGCAGTGCGCCAGCGGTACTGGGCAAGAAACTTTGTGGGCTGGCCTCAGTTCTCCTCTCATCAGCCTAACCCTGCACACTGGGCCTTGAGCAACTGGGAGAGACGCGCAAAGCTGTACTGGCTGGTGACCCAAAACGTGGATGCCTTGCACACCAAGGCGGGGAGCCAGCGCCTGGCAGAGCTCCACGGATGCATGCACAGGTGCAGGAGGGTCTGAATGGTGTGAGTGTGGAAATGTGGGCTCCGTAAGGCAGGGACCTCGGCTGTCTTGATCACTGTTGTCTTCATTAGACCTTGAGAAAAGGGTTTGGGAGCAAGCTGTTTAATTTGGGGTTGATCTCAGCAAACTCAGTGAGCTAATGGGGAAGGAAAGAAAGTCCAGAAAGGTACAGTAATGAATGGGTTACTGTGTTGGGCAGCTGGAGCTCAATCCAGTGAGGGGCCCTCTGACTATCTACATCATGCTTCAGAATTCTCACCGAACGTCAAGGATGCTGGGGTGTTTATCCACTGTCTCCCATCCCTCACTGGTCAGGGATCAATCTTGGTGAATTAACTCCCTAACACTGACATTGCTCCTCCAGAGGCAGCTTCTGCTGCCACAGGAAGTTGCTTAAAAGAGGACTGTGGGCAGCGGCCTCTAGCGGTCCTGCAGGGACTAGGAGCAGAGCCCCACAGCTTATGCTACAAACTGTGCATCTCTGGTGCACAGACACGTAGACACAGTACAATGGGCACACAGAGCCCCGTAAACAGGGCTGGAATGAGCACGTGGAGCCCTGGCAAGGATTTGTAGCTAGCTGGAGACCACTTCCTTATCTTTGAGCCCCAGAGGTCCTCCTGCGAATCGTAAAATATTTATTGGGTGCCTACTACCTGTGGTGTGTGGTGGTGTGCTACTTGGCGTGGAGGGCTCATAACCCGAATATAAAACTTGGTCTACTTTATATTTGAGAACTTTGTAATCTGCCTGGGGGAGACCCAAAGATAACATGTTTGATGACAAACAACTCCACACATGATTGTTAAATTGGGTGGTCCTTGACAGACATGCTTTACGAGTTTAGAGAAACAGATTTAGTAAAGATTGGAGAAATTGGGAGCTTTTCTGGGTAAGGTAAAGCTTGGGACTGGCTCAGATTTGACTAGGCAAAGGAAGGGGAAAAGAGCCTTCTAAATGAAAGAAATCTGTAGAGCCCAGAAGAGATTAGTCGGGAGACTAGCATGAAATCAGATGTCTGGGAAGGCCAGACCCAACTCATAGGCACATCTGAAAATTATGCAGCGCAATTTGGGTCTCCTGTGAGACCTAAGGGAGTATTAGTGGTTTCTGAGCAAAGAAGCAGCACGATAAAAATAACATCTGAGGAAGGCGATGCAGGGTTAGAAAGAGAGGCTCAGGGTCAGCCTGAAGGACCCAGACTAAGGGGACAGCAGGGGCATGACGGAACTAATGATGACTATGGGTCTATTTCAAAAGCCTTTTTTACCCCAAATCTTTCCCATTTCCAACATCCACAAAAGTAAAGAGAATACTACAATGAACTCCCATGTACCACTACCCAGATTCAAACATTTTACATGGCTATTTATCCTTTCTCTCCATCTCTGCTTAAATATTTTAAAACAGGTCCAACTGCTTATCATTGCAGAGGGGGCCTTTTAAATAATAAAAAAAAATCAACGAAATCTGATGGCTGACTGGATAGAGTAAATGGAGAAAAAGGGGTAACAAGCTTCCCCAAGGGTTTCAGCCCAAGTAACTGGAGAAATGATGGTGACAGAGAAGTTGGGGGGAAGGGGGCGGGGCATGTTGCACAGGTGGTCGAAGACAGAAGGTAAACCTGACAGGTAAGTTGAGAAGCTTTGGAACTGGCCCTGACCTGTGTGGCTCAGTTGATGAGGCATTGTCCCTTGAAGTGAAAGGTCACTGGTTCGATTCTGGTTGGGGCCCAAGCCTGGGTTGTGCGTTCGGTCCCAGGTCTGGCGCATACCAGAGGCAACCCGTTGATGATCGATGTTTCTCTCTCACATGGACGTTTCTCTCCCTTCCCCTCTGTCTAAAAATAAATAAATAAAATAAAATAAAATAAAGGTCTGGAAGTTAACTCCAGTTTGGGAGAGAGGGCAGGAGTGGAGTCCTACGCAGAGAAGGAGACCATGAGCACAGAAGCGTTGAGGTGGTGAAAACAAGGCTGCTGGGAACGGAGGAGGAGGAGAAGCTGGAGGATTGAGCAGCAGAGGAGGAACCAACCAGACCACCTTTTGTTCTTTCTTTCAACAGTTCTTCCATGGGCAGTGTTCTAGGTGGTGGGCACAGGACAGCGGTCACGAGCAGTGGTCTTGCCAAAAGAGGGCAAGACTCAAAGTTCCTGACCTCACAGAGTCCATGTTCTGGGGATTAGAGAGGTGACAAGAAGACACCATGTCATAGGCACTAAGGGGAGATGGTGTTTTTAAAGAAAGGATGGTGACGGACGGCCACACAGCAGATGAGGACAGCAGGGAACGGAGGGAAAGGCTGGTCTGGGCACTAAGGAAATCATTTGGTACGGCAGTGGCTGTCATGCTAAGGATAAAAATGAGCTGGCAGAAGGTGAAGCCGGAATGGTTTAGTTAGGAAACAGATGTACATGTTCCAGAAGGTTGGCAGTGGAAGGAAGGTGAGAAACCATGGTAGCTAAAAAGGTCATGAGAAGCTATTCCTAAAAACTGGGTGACAGGAAGAGGGAGCGAGGGTGGAGGGGCTCAGAGCAGCTGCGGATGATGCATCTTTGGCAGCCACGTGCCTCCCTAGGACAGACCATTCAGTGGGCCTCCTCTTTGGTTTCAGGGTCCTCTGCTTGGATTGTGGTGAACAGACTCCGCGTGGGGTGCTGCAGGAGCGCTTTGCTGCCCTGAACCCCACCTGGAGTGCTGAGGCCCATGGCCTGGCTCCTGACGGCGACGTCTTTCTCACAGAGGAGCAGGTGCGGAGCTTTCAGGTCCCATCCTGCGCTCGGTGTGGAGGCCGCCTGAAGCCAGATGTAGTTTTCTTCGGGGACACAGTGAACCGTGACAAGGTCGACTTTGTGCACAGGCGCGTCAAAGAAGCCGACTCCCTCTTGGTGGTGGGATCGTCCTTGCAGGTATCTGACTTGGTCAAGGTGGCAGCTGTCTCTTTTGCCAGCCTCTCCCAGGCTCCCTGTCAAGTTCATCCCTTCCTGCATCTACAGATCTTTTACCTGTGCCTTCTCCTTGCACAGGTGTACTCTGGTTACAGGTTTATCCTTACTGCCCGGGAGAAGAAGTTACCAATTGCTATACTGAACATTGGGCCCACTAGGGCAGATCACCTGGCATGTCTGAAGCTGGATTCTCGTTGTGGGGAGCTGCTGCCTCTAATAGACCTGCACTAACCACAACCTGATGCTCCTGAGCCAGACGCTGGGGCGTTCACTCGCACCCTGCTGCTGAAGGTAAATCCCTTCTCGGATATCAAGATTCCAGTTCCCCTTTGTCAGTGCTCATCTCAGAGCACTGACAAAGTGTACAAGGTTCTAGGCTCCTTCATGAGTGGCCATTCTTAATTTGTTTTTTAATGTACCTTAAGCTATATTGTTTGGAAGCCTAAATTCTAGGCACATAGCTATTTAAAACTATGTTCCAAGATCCGCTGTAACTTTTCTCCATTAAAAAAAAAATAATAGCTTTATTGAGATATAAGAAATTTCACCCATTAAAAGTATACAATGAATTGTTTTTAGTATACTCACGAAGTTGTACATGAATTACCACTACCTAATTTCAGAACATTTTCACAACCCCAAGAAGAAACCTTGTACCTATTAGCAGTCATTTTCCAACCCCCATTGCCCTTGACTTCCTGGCAACAACTAATCTCTCTGTTCCTGCCTGTTCTAGACATGTCTTATAGTATGTATGTAGCCTTTGTGTCTGGCTTTTCCACTTAATGTTGTCAAGGTTCATCCACATGGTAGCATGTGTGAGTACTTTGTATCTCCTTTATGTAGACAGCTTTATTGAAACAAAACTCACATATCATGCAGTTCATTCATTTAACATGCACAGTTTGTTTTTAGTATATTACTAGTAGAATACTGCCACATTTTTAAAGACTACTTTTTAGACCAGTTTTAGGTTCACAGAATTGAGCAGGAAGCGAAGAGTTCCCATATACCACTTGCCTCGTACACTCACACAGTATTTACCATTCACCTACTGAGGGACATCTTAGTTGCTTCCAACTTTTTGTCAACTATAAATAAAGCTGCTATAAACATCCATGTGCAGGTTTTTGTGTGGACATAAATTTTCAGTTCATTTGGGTGAATACCAACCAGTAAGACTGTTGGATCATATGATAAAAGTATGTTTCATTTTGTAAGAAACTGTCAAACTGTCTTCCAAAGTGGCTGTACCATCTGTATTCCTACCAACAGTGAATGAGAGTTCCTATAACAGCCCCTTTTAAAAAACTGTTTTAACTGTGCCATGGCTGGAATGGCTCAGTGGATTGAGTGCCAGGCTGCAAACCAAAGGGTTGCCGGTTCGATCAGTCAAGGCACATGCCTGGGTTGCAGGTCAGGTCGCCGGTGGAGGGTATACAAGAGGCAACCACATGTTAATGTTTCTCTTCCTCTCTCTCTCTCTTCCTTCCCCTCTCTCTAGAAATAAGTAAATAAAATCTTTTAAAATGTAAAAGCTGTTTTAATTGAACTGTAGGTACAGAGAATTACACATAATTAGCAGGCAGCTTGATGAAGACCTAACTCCTACAGCATCTAGATCAAGGAGCAGAACACTACCACCACCCAAGAAGTTCCCTCGGCACAAGCACTTTTTAACTAATTTCTTAGTACTACTGTAGAAGTTTAGACGATGCAGATAAGTAAAAAGAATACAAATTGCCCATATTCCCATCACTGAGATGACCAAAGTTTAACATTATGGTATAACTAAATCTGTTTTTACAAATATTGAATCATAGTGTTTTATTCTATCCTATTATATAGTTGCCGTATTTATGTGTCTTAAAAGCTGTAAGTTTTTGAATGATAGGCTGATGTTCCCGATCATTTCCCCTACCCTACTCTTGGCTTATTTTGGCATGAATTTGTTTTATTTCTTTTCAGATCCCTAAGGATTCATCCCTTCTCCCTCTAGCCAATCGAAGTTCAGAGTGCAGCCTGTAGAGGGCAGCAAACCTACGTCTCTGCCAGCCCGGCTCCGAACCGGCAGTGTCAGACCCAAGGAGTTTAGATCTTTAGGCTGATGAGATTCGCCCCTGAAGAAAGACTTTTTCCAAGCAGCAGCTTCTCCTGATAGGAAAACTGCTACACTGCTTTCGCTTCCTTTTTTTATCTCATCAGGCAGAAGAAATGGCCCAAGAAATATGTAAATCAGAATGGTCTTCGGAGTAATAACCCAAGGATCGCACTAACGTGTGCGGGGGGACGGTGGGGAGTAAGGGGGCAAGGAAATGACTTAATTTATAATTCCGAATGGTTAGATGTCTTTAATGGAACCATTTTGGTTTATTTCTTGAAGAGACGAACAATGCTATGAATAAATTTCTTATTAACCAAGGAATAAAGGAATCCTTTTAAAAATAGCACACCAGTTGTGGGCTGTATGTTTTCATCTTTTAATCAGCTAAAAGCAAACAGGACTTTGTGACGTGGTTCTCTCTAAGGATTTCTGCTTCATTTCAGCCAGAATGAGACACCTGCCTTGAACCTGGTCTATAGAGAGGAAACAGTGAATTCCCAAGTGGGATCTTAAATTGATTTTTTTTCTGCCAGGGAAAGCAATAAGACTTGTGTGAATGCTGTGTTAGCCAGAAAGAATCATTGTACCAGGCTAAAGCTTTCTGCACAATCTCATCAAAAATGAAGCGGATGAAAGGATCACAGCCTATTCTGTGATTGTGGTCTTTTGTCTACAATTAGGGCAAGCAATACATGTTCATTCTGCACCTGCCTAGAAAGCAGATTTTAGTCAACTGGGATAACCCAAGATCTCAAAAACACAAAGAGTTCTTTTTACCTGCACAGCTGTAGGTTTGCCCATAGCCATTAATTAATTCTGAAGAGGTGTAAGGCTGTTGTAAATCTCGTTCCAGTTTTTTTTGTGTGTGTTTTTTTGTTTTTTGTTTTGCAGAGGGAGATCCTTTTGAACCAGATTTGCTCAATTAACCAGTCAGTATCAATAATTGTATTCAATCTGGGTCTTTTGAATCTCAAGCCATTCTTGTCCACAAATCTCATGAATGGTTATGGACAGGCACTATATTAAGATATGAAGGCTACAAAGACACAACTTCTTGCTCTCAAGTGGCTCACGGAGGATATGCTATTTCCCCCACCCTTATTCTCTGCCAGGAAATGACAGTCACACAAAGATTGGCAAGATAAGAAAATTCAGTCCATCCCCCATTCCTTTTTGAGACTTACCTAAGGACACAGTACATAGATTCTGAATCAGGACCAGAATCCAAGTAGATTTTCTTCCCAGTTCTTTTCTTTTTTTAAACAATACTCCTCATCTGAAGATTACAGTTAGAAAGAAGTCAGCCTGGAGTAGGTAGGAGCAGAAGCCAGCAGCATACCTGACCAAAGAGACCAGAAATGGTTAAATGTGGGCCGTGGAGAGTGAGCCAGGTTGCCAGGGAGAGAAGGCAGGCCCTTTCACCACCTAACGTTGGCATGACTCATGAAACCAAGTCTCAAGGGCCTTAGGAATGTTCCTTCTTTTCTCATTTCTTCCTGAGATGGAATTCTTTCCAAAAAATTTGTCTCAAGAGGAACTTATTTCTTGAAGCATCTCCGTACTTCACATCTTTAGCTTTCCACCAGCATGGCATTCCTAACCCACTCTAAGTGCCCTTGGTTGGAATAACAAATACCTTCTAGTGAGCACTGTTGGGTTGTCACTGCCCCCATTACCTGGCTCTCACTACGTAAGCCCGGCTGTGGACATGACTTTCAGTCATACTCTCCCTCAGTTGTTTCCACGTTTCTGCTCTGCTATCACTACTTTAGTAAGTAGGAGGCGCCAATGCAAATCGGTATACATAACACTTGAAAGGTCCTTGCCACTAACTCATGTTTTCTTTCTTATGCTGTCATAAATTGAGTATCCTTTTCTTGTTTGTCCCTTAAATCACAACATTCCTGAGCACACTTCCCAAGCACCATGAGAAGCATTTTACAACCGGTTAGGTCAGTAAGAATTCACCTCACAAGAGATGCGTAGGCATGAATACTGGTCTTCAGTGAATGCCAACCTTTTCCTGAGAGGATCAAAGGAAGGACAGAAAATTCCATACTCCTAGGTTGGGCCCCCACCTGTCCCACACTGTCCTGTACTGAGATGCAGGCCTTTCGGAGCTCAAACCAGGATGAGCTGGTCACCTGGCTGTTAGAACAGCAGAGGCTGCCACTGGACGTTAGTTGATTCCAGACATGTTATCCTCATCAGTCCAAGACCCATATTACAAAAAAAATTTTTTCACAAAACATAAATGCTACTTCATGAAAACAAAAGAAATTAAACCTATGCCTGCAAGGAGAGTGTCAATTTATTAGAAAAGGAATATAACATGGAATTGAACCTCCTCAAGGACAGACTTGGATTTCCATCCATGTCTTGCTACATACTAGTTAGGTGAACTTGGGCAAATTGTTTTATCTAATCTTCAGTCTTTTTATAAATGAGGATAATAGTAGATATCTCATTGGGCTGTTCCAAAGATTAAACAGGGTAACGAAGCGTGTGAAGCTTACAGCAGTGCCTGCCACACTGCAAACAAATGCCAGCCACTGTAATGCAGCCGTGGGCGGAGAGTGGAATGGTGGAAAGGCGAGCCACGATACCTGCCAAACCTTTGGGCCCGATTTACACTCTTAACTAGACTCCCAGGAACCTTCCCCAGAGCCCTAGATCTTTTGTGTCCCTGTTTGTTTTTTAAAAACTACAAAAGTCTTGCTTGATGCAAGAAAGCCTTTCTAAAGAAAATAAAAAGTGAATATCCCTCCTTCTCCATTCCCTTGGGAAAATAACTTTTATTAAACATTACTACACAACAAACACTGTATGAAGCATTTTACAACTCATTGGTTCACCTACTGTGATTCCTACAGCCAACCCTACCCTACTTATGATCCTACACTAGTATTTCTTTTGAAAGATGACGCTCCTTGCCCAAATGTCACCTAGAGTGACAAGGTCCGTGCAGTTCTGAGCTCGATCTCCCTCATTAACGCATCAAAAACCCGGTGGGGTCACTGAGCAACTGTACTTCGGGAGGGAAGAAGGGCAAGGCTCAAGAAACTTCCAGAAGTTAGGTTCCGTAAGATGAACTGCATTTACCACACGGGAAAAGGAGAAGCATCCCAAACGAAGGGAACAACAAATGCAAGCGTGGGGGTCAAACCTGCAAATCCCTTCCCCTAAAAAAAAAAAAAAAAAAAAATCCTGAAGGTGGGGGTGGGGACTCAAGTGTGCACTTGGGACGCCCCAGAGGGCCTTGGCTCCCCGTACAATCCCCTCGCCTCTGTCCCGGGCCCTTCTTCCTTCTCGCCACTCTGATTCCCAGTACCCTACTTGCCTACCCCTCCCCCCACCGCCCCGGGATAAAAGCAATGGACGTTCCCAAGTGGAAACTGGCAGGGGCCCTGGGGCAGGAGGAGCGTGTGAGCAGGCGATGAGAATCCCAGACAGGGACGAACACGGAGGAGAAGTTGGACTCAAAAGTCACACAACCTCCACCCCCCATTCTGTTCTTGCAAAGCCTCACCTCCCCAGGATGCCGCCTCACACGACCATTACAAACCACCGCGCCTGCGCCAGCGCAGACCCTACACCTAGAGAGGAGGGGCCTGAGTCTGGGAGGAGCCGGGGGGCGGGGCGGGGTCGGGCGGTGGGGCCGGTAATCCCGGGACAGGGCCTGGGATAAACAGTAGGAAAAGTGTGCGGGGGTCACGTGCCCACAACATGCCCAATCACGTTTTCTATTCTGAAATCCCTCCTGTGGTCGGCGGATTGACCGCGTTGAACGCAGAGAGCCACGTGAGTCGTGATTCGGAAAGGTAAATACGGCCACGTGCTTCTTCCCTCCCCGAGGCAAATCGTTGCACCTCCCTGTATCTTCATCAAATAATTATTTAATAAGCACGTGGGATGTGCTAATCTGTGTGGCTCTGAACACTATGATATAATACCAGTGTCAAGTTACTCGTTTAAGGCATCCCAGATGTTGTTCTAGTGTTTCCCGTTTCCTTTGATGAGCACTAAGCAGATGCTCATTGAAAGATTAAGGGAATTTTCTCTTCTTGCCTCCTCACTCTCTCTGGTGCATATCTGTGCCAGTGTAATCATAAATCCTAGCAGAGAAACTTGGTTGAGCAACTTAATGGTGAAGAGCTCAGGTGTTCCCGTCAGGCAGATCTAGTAAAAATCCTGGTTATGCCACTTGTGTGATCCCAGGCAAGTGATTTCTCTGAGCTTTTAGATTCTCGTCTATAAAAATGGGGCAATAATGTCGACCTCACAGAGCTGGTTTGAATATTTAATGAGATGAGCTGTAGAAAGCCCTTAGCACAGAGTGATATGCAGTAAATGCTCAAGGAGTAGAAGCTGTTATTTATTACGACTACAAAGTAAAAATCAGCTTGTAGAGCGTGGTGAAGTCTTTGAAAGGCTTAAAAAAGAATTGTAGGAAAAACGGTTTTACATCGTTGAAAATGGAGGCAGAGAAATCAGAGGAGGAGAGATTTGTTCAAACTGCAACAAGAGCTACCTCCTCAGGCAGGCAGGCTAGTGGTTAGGAGTGTGCACTATCCCGACTTCTGGGTTTAGAAACAAGAAACAACCAGAACTGAGAGAAAATTGAACTGTATGGAGGTCCGACAACCATTCATCCAGACTGGTAAGAGGGGCAGAGTTGCAGCAGGAGGAAGCAGAGGTTGGCGGACCCCAGGCACAAAGTGGCTGGCTGACCAGGTGGTCCCACATTCGTGCGCAGGTAATGCAGGTGAAAACGCGGAACAAGACAGAATTTGCAACACAGGGCCCCAGCGCCAGGAAACAAAACCTAAAAACACCGAGACCCCGCCCCCACATTCAGCATCACAACCCAGCGACTGGGCTACCCCACCCTGGAGGAACACCTAAGGCTCTGCCCCTCACTATGTAACAGCCTTGACCAGACAAACAAACAAACAAACAAACAAAATGGCTCAAACGGGAGAACAGATCAAAGCCCCAGAACCAATTCATCTAAGCAACCAAGAAATAGCCAACCTATCAGATGCACAGTTCAAAGCACTGGTGATCAGGATGCTCACAGAACTGGTTGATTTTGGTCGCAAATTAGATGAACAAATGCAGGCTACAATAAGTGAAATGAAGGAAAACACACAGGGAACCAATAGTGATGGGAGGAAAAATGGGACTCAAATCAATGGAGTGGACCAGAAGGAAGAAACAAACATCCAATCAAAAAAGAATGAAGAAACAAGAACTCAAAAAAATGAGGAGAGGCTTAGGAACCTCCAGGACATCTTTAAACATCCCAACATCTGAATTATAGGGGTACCAGAAGGGAAAGAGGAAGAGCAACAAGTGATCAACTTATTTGAACAAATAATAAAGGAGAACTTCCCCAATCTGGCAAAGGAAATAGACCTCCAGGAAGTCCAGGAAGCTCAGAGTCCCAAAGAAATTGGACCCAAGGAGGAACACACCAAGGCACATCATCATTACATCAGCCAAGATAAAAATGAAGGAGAGAATTCTAGAAGCAGCAAGGGATATGGGGACAGTCACCTACAAAAGAGTTCCCATCAGACTGTCAGCTGATTTCTCAAAAGAGACCTTCCAGGCAAGAAGGGGCTGGAAAGAAGTATTCCAAGTCATGAAAGTCAAGGACCTACATCCAAGATTGCTCTATCCAGCAAAGCTTTCATATAGAATGGAAGGGAAAATAAAGTGCTTCTCAGATAAGGTCAAGTTAAAGGAGTTCATCATCACCAAGCCCTTATTATATGAAATGTTAAAGGGACTTATCTAAGAAAAAGAAAATAAAAAATAGGACAGTAAAAAGACAGCAAACTCACAGATATTAACAGCCACACCTAAAAGAAAAGCGAACTAAGCCAACAGTTAGAACAGGAACAGAAACACAGAAATGGAGATCACATGGAGGTTTAACAACAGGGGAGTGGGAGGAGGAGAGGGGGGAAAAGGTACAGAGAATAAGTAGCATAGATGGTGGGTAGAAAATAGACAGGGGGAGGGCAAGAATAGTGTGGGAAATGTAGAAGCTAAAGGACTTATGACACAGGGACATGAACTAAAGGGGGGAATGTGGGTGGGAGGGGGGTGCAGGGTGGAGGGGAATGATGGGGGAGAAATGGGACAACTGTAATAGCATAATCAATAAAATATAATTTTTTAAAAAAGAGTATGCACTCTCTTGGACTTCCTGGGTTCAAATCCCTTCTTTGCTATTTACTAGATGCGTAGCACTGGGCAGGCAGCCTCTCCTATTGAACCTTAGCTTGGAAAAGTAGGATTTGCTAATAGTGTCAAAACCTCATAGGATACCCAGAGAATTTTGAGACACATCGTCCCCACACACAGTAAATGCTCAGTGGTGTTTCATCATTGTTTGGGTCTCATGGTGCTCACATTCTGTGCGATTCAACTTCCAAGGCTGGAAAGGAACGATGCTCACAAAGGACTAGGAAGAGACTTAGTCATGTTTAGTAGCTAGAGAATAAATGAATTTCCAAACGTGAGGCCTTTCAACAAGGTGCTTTACTGGAGCAGTGTAAAGGTGAAGTGGAAGGTGAAGGTCACAGGGATGATGCTTTAGAGGGGCAATACTCAGGCTTTACAATACTTTTGGTCCAGGTTCTTGTGCTCCTTGTTGTATGGGGCCTTTGAAAAGCAGATGGCAGCATTGCGGTCGCACTCACAGAGGAAGGCCTCACAGGGTTTGTTTTTGCCTGGGAAAGAGCAAGAGGAGGAGACTGAGCCAAGGTGGATCCTGCTTTGTACAACCCACAGGCAGGAAAAACTAACTGGGATAATTCAGTCACTATTTCATCAGTGCAAATTTAGGGTTGACAGATGAAGCAATCAAAATACCAGGATTTCAGATAAACAATGAATGCAATGTTTGGGGCATAGACTAAAAAACTGTTTATTGTCTATGTCAAAGTCAAATTAACTGCACAACCTGTGTTTCATCTCATGGTCCTAGGTGTGAGTGCTGCCTTTTGAAAAGTCTTGTCTATTTCGCACCCCGAAATGAGCTCCCTGCTTGTAAAACCCATATAGCTACAGATCTCTGGTAACAGAGACAGGCAATTATAAACCATATGGAAAACACTAAACATACACTTAAGGCAGCAGAGTGTTTTACGTTTCAACTTACTGAAGTTTAGTAAGCCGATTTTTCTACCTTAAAGCACATATTTTAAAAAATAGGATATTATACAGACATTTAAAAGAATCTAGCATGTCTATCTGTAGAAATATTTCCAAGATATTTTGTTAAAGTAAAAAATAACTAGTAAAGCCTACAAAATTTGAAGGGATATACATCTAGCTGGTTATCTATGGGTAGTAGAATTTTAGGTGCCATCCACTTCCCATGACATGTATTTCTGTAGAGTCTGACATTACATTACTTTGGCCTTGTCTGCTTTTGTAACCAAAAGAAACAGCACAGATAACATTTAAAATGCACGCAAACTTCATTATCCATAATTTAACAGTGCAGCTCTGCTTACCTTCAGCAATCTTATTAAAGTTTTGTTTTTCTCTGTTCCTTTCTTTTAAAAGCCACAATGTTTTCCGTGCTCAGCAAATGTCCATTAAAGCATAAATTAGTGATTAGATTATAAAGTGCACAATGAGGTGGTTATTCAGCGAGTTATTGTTAATTAATATGAATAAACATTCTGTGATGCAGACTCCTTGACCTGGTTGGGTGGGGAGGGCAGCTGCATCAAAGATAAATTTATTTGCACCCTGACTGGTGTGTCTCAGTTGGTTGGGTGTCGTTCTGCAAAGCAAAAGGTGGTTTGATTTTGCTGGTTTGATTCCTGGTCAGGGCACATGCCTGGGTTTCGGTGTTAGATCCTGGTTAGGGCACATGAGAGAGACAACTGATTGACATTTCTGATGTTCACATTGATGTTTCTTCCTCTCTCTCTCTTTTCTTAAGATTTATTTATTTATTTTTAGAGAGGGGGAAGGGAGGGAGAAAGAGAGGGAGAGAAATATTGATGTGTGAGAGAAACATTGATCTGTTGCCTCTCTCACATCCCCATCCGCTGCAGCCCAGGCACGTGCCCTGACTGGGAATCGAACCGGTGACCTTTCAGCTTGCAAGACGATGCCCTGAGCCATACCAGTCAGCACTCTCCCTCTTTTTCTCTCCTCCTTCCCCTCTCTCTAGATAAATAAAATCTTTTAAAAAATAAATTATTTGCCTGGCTGGTGTAGCTCAGTGGATTGAGCGCAGGCTGCGAACCAAAGTGTTGCGGATTCGATTCCCAGTCAGGGTACATGCCTGGGTTGTGGGCCAGGTCCCCAGTGGAGGCCACGTGAGAGGCAACCACACATTGATGTTTCTCCCTCCCTTCCCCTCTCTCTAAAAATAAATAAAATCTAAATAAATAAATAAATAAATTGCAAAAATGTGTGTGTTTCCTCTGGGAACGGTAAGGGCAAAAAGGAACATGGAAGCATGAAGCTGTTTTATCTTTTACGGTGGTGAGATTCTGGATAACATCTTTCTCGGCACTTCTGGACTTGAATTATGGTTATTCTGATGTTTGCGCAGCAGCGACAATACCCTTCATCTCTCTGAATTGTCTGCTCTTCAGAACTGCCTTCGGGGAAGGGGCACATGTCAGCATGAGTGCTGCATAATTTACTGGTTAAAACTAGAGACTTTGAAGTGAAAAGCAACTGAGTTCAAATGCTGGCCCTGTCAGTCATAAGCTGTGTGATTTGGGGCAAGGGACTATTTTCAAGCCTCGGTTTGCTAACCTGTAAACTGGGGTTAATAAAACCTACCTCATATGCATGCCTCACCTAGTACCTCTCACGTAATAAGAACCTAATAAAGGCTAGCTCTGAACTCTTTTTATGAAATTACTGAACAGTATAACATGGCAGTTAAGAGCAGAGCCTTTGGAGTTGTACACACCTATGTTCAAAAACCAAACACCACCATTTACAAGTCATGTGCCCTTGGGCAAATGGCTTAGCCTTCTAAGCCTTAGTTTCTTCATCTGTAAAACAGGGATAATAATGGTACACTTCCTGGCACCAAGAATATAATCAATAAACAGTAGCTATTATAATATCGTGTCCCCTCTTGCCTACTGAGGGTCCACAAGCCAACAAGGGGGTAAACATACCGCTGCAGGTGATGTTTGAGCCAGAGCATGAGTATGAGTATGAGTTGGTGTACGGGTTGTCCAGGAGGAATTTGCAGCTGTCCAGCTTCTTGGCTTGGTCGTAGCAGTGGTCGTGTGTCTGGCAGCACCTGGGGGAGGGCAGAGGGACAGAGCTAAGGCAGGAGCAGGTGCCTGGGCAGCAGGTCAACCTGCACGTGCTCTCTCAAAACAGGTGGGGATGTTTTAGCTGACATGCTCCGGGAGATTTTGGTTCTGTGGCTTGAAAAATTTTGTCTTTTTATCATGTTTTTTGAAGGCGATTTTAAAAAATGGTTGCAGGAATACAGTACATTCTTACGATGTTTTGTGTTGCAACATTCTGCCACTAGAGGGCAGCAGCACTCACTACCTCGCATTTCCGACGTTCCTCTTTTCATCCCCAATAGGGAACGTTGGATTCAATGTCCTCTTGGAACATATTTGTTTACATGACAAGAGTGAAAATACGTTATCCTTAGAAAATATGCAAATCCCTTTTCTGTGCCTCTTCGTGGGATCCTTGGCTCGTGCCCTCCTCCTGCCTGCCCCCCCCCCCCACCCCACCAGCACTCCACTCTCCCTGCAGATCAATCACTCACGCGTCCAGCTTGTCTACGGGTTTACCGGATCCACCCAGACCACAGTAGCAGCCGTAGTTGTTGTAATCTTTCAAGGGGTCGCTTCCAGGGATCGTGCACTTGATCATTTTGCGGAACTGCCACACTGCCCGCGGGCTGATGCCGCCCTCGGCGGCGGCGCCCACTGCAGGAAGACACAGCTAGAGTTCAAATTCGCCCTAGTGTGCTCTGCCAGATGCCAGGCGCCCACTGCCTGCCTGCTCACTCAGGCCCCACGCTGCCCGCCTGACCGCTGCCAGCTGCCTCCTCAGGAGAGAGCTGGGCCAAGAAACCTGGCAAAGTGACTACGGGCTTTTAAAATGAAAACTTAAAAAAATATATTTTTAATTGACATCAAATTCATATAACAAAGAATTCACTATTTTAGCCACTGAAAGTGTACAATTCAGTAGTTTTTAGTAAATTCACTGAGTTATGCAAATATCACCACTAATTCCAGAACATTTTTATCACACACCCCCCACAAGAGCACCCTATACCAATTAGCAAAAGCTCCTCTTTCCCCCCTCCTCACTGGCAAACACTATTCTGCTTTCTGTCTCCGCGGATTTGCCTATTCTGAACGCGTCATATAAATGGAACCACACCATATGTGACCTTTTGTAACTGGCTTCTTTCGCTTAGCATCATGTTTTTGAGGTTCCTTTATGTTATAACATATGTTAGTACTTACTTAAAATTTTTTTTACTTAATTATTTTTAGAGAGGTGGATAGGAGGAAGAAAGAGAAGGAGAGAAACATCTATGTGAGAGGGAAACATCAGTCAGGTTGCCTCTCGAATGGGCCCCAACCAGGGACCTGCAGCCTAGGCATGTACTCTGATTAGGAGTCGAATCAGCGACTTTCTCGTCACAAAATAACACCCCCACCTGGGCCACCAGTACCATCTCTTTGTCCCCTGCCTTGCCCTTTGTTTGGTCTGCTAGGACACTGGAGTCTCTCCAGGTGCTCAAACCCCAGGGCAAAGAAGGGGCAGCAGCTGGTCATTGTTCCCTATGAGTCGTGTCTAAGAGCAGAGGCCTGGAGCCTGCTCAGATGGGAGTGGCTAGCTGCCCTGGCCCATCTCAGACCCCACCCCTGCTTCCATTTTCTCTCTCTCTAATCCCGACAGCTCTATGTTTGCAGAGGCCAGATCCACATAAAGCTACTCTGTGTGTGTGTGTGTGTGCGCGCGCGCGCGTGTGTGCACGCACACGCCTCAGACTGGGAGTGCCACTCATTCATCTCAGACCTCAGTCTCAGGCCAGAGTTTGATACCTTGGTGGCTCTGATACCATCAATGTTGAATAAATGAATGAACGATGGATGAATAAGGTGGAATTTGAATTCCAATGTATCAGATTCCATTTATTTATTTGATCAACGGTGCAAACAGCACTATCTCTGTTCTCCTGAAGCCCATGTGGATGAGGTAAAAAAAAAAAAAAAAATCAACAAGATACAAATTACAAGCAAAGATGGGATGCTGGGAAGACCTAGTACCAAGGCAATATGGTAGAGAGAAAGAGAGGGGTCTTCTTTCTTAGTCTGGATGAACAGGGGGACTTTTTAAGAGGAGTTGTCTGAGTTTAACCTTCAAACCTGAAGGTTAAAAGGTGCCAGCTGGGTTGAGAAGTGGATCTGAGGAAATCCACAGGATTTACACCCCACAGGAAGCTCTGAAGAAAGACTCCAGGTCTGGCCAGCCCTGTGACCTGTGGCCCCCATCCCAGAGGGCTGAGATCTTAGCGAAAGAAGTGAGGGAGCTGGAAAGACTTGCCTACCTGTGAGCAGAGCAGCCAGCACAAGGAGTTTCATCTCGTCCTGAAGCTGGTGAGAGTGAGAAAGGACGACCTGCCTTAAGGCCTCCCTGTTTATAGTCGCCCTGAGGCCCCAAGATAAGGCTGTAGTGTTTGCCTTTCTCCCTGATGAATTTGGATTGTCCTTGAGTCTGTCTGTTTTGGGTGACTGACAAGTAAGCCCTGCCAGTAAGAGGTCATGGAAGTAGCGTAGGTAATTGGTCATCAGCACCTTTTAATGAAAGGGGTTATTTCTGAAGTCGCACACCTTGGATTCTTGGCCTTCATTCCCACCCCTTGGCACTCAGCCCAGTTTCATCGTTGGGGGGGTGTGTGGCAAAGCCTTCGACCCCGTTGAACAACTGGGAGAAGAGGACAGGGAGGAAATGATCACTCCTCCCTGTCTTCTCATGTGCCTGGGCCTGAGCCGGGGGTCTCATTGAATGGTGCCATCAATCATGCACTTTGCAGGTGAGGAAACAGATTCAGAGAGGTGAAGGAACTTGCTCCAGGTCACACAGCTAGTGAATGGCAGAGTAGGGGTTCAAACAGGTATGTCTGATTCTGAGGCTCATATTTTATTTTTTTTCCCGCATCATACCAATACCAGTCCCTCCCCCATTTCCCACTGTGGGTTTGTAAGAAAACCCCCAAAAGTCTTGTAGAATGAAAAAGCATTTTAGAACTGTCCTATCCAATGTCTATATAACATTTTTGGGGTGAGATTCACGTAGCAGAAAGTTAACCATTTTATTTTTCAAGTGAACAGTTCAGCGGCATACAGTGCCTGCCCAGTGAAGAACGACCACCATCTCCGCTAGCCCCAGAGCATTTTCCTCCTCCCCAAAGGGAACCCGGTGCCCATCAGCAGCCACTCTCTCTCAACCCCGGGCAACCGCAATCCGCTTTTTGTCTCTGTAGATTTACTTGTTCTGGATGTTTCATGTAATATGTACTTTTTAATCATTGGATTACCCTGTGTCTTCCCATTGTGATCTCTGCAGCAACGCTGTGTTTGTATTTTATTTATTCATTTACTTGTTTCTCTTGAGCAGAATTCCCACATACCCTCCATCCCACCCTGCCCCATCCTCTCTCATAGTTTCACTATTATTAATCTCCTATTTGTATGGTAATTTGTTATGATTAATGAACCATTACTGAAATATTATTATCAAATATAGTATTTGATAATAATAGTAAACCCATACCCATAGCTTATCTATATTTCCTTAGTTTTTACCAAATGCCCTTCTTCTATTCCACTTCCCAATCCAAGATAGCACATTCTCTTAAGTTGTCATGCCTCCTTAGGCTCCTCTGGGCTGTGGCAGTTTCTCAGACTCCCTTGTTGTGGATGACCTTGACCATCTGAGGGACAGTGGTCAGGTGTATCAGAGGAGGCTCCTCCACTGGAACGCGTCTGATATTTGACTCGTGATTAACCTGGGGGGCTGGTTATAGGTTGTGGGGAGGAAACTCATGGAGGCAAAGTGCGTTTTCATCACACGGCCCTGTTATGTTGAATCATCTCATCCTGGAGGTACCTCAGTCACTTTCCAGATGGGGACACTGTGGCTCAGCCTGAGATAGAGCTGCAAGTGGCCATGACCAGAAATGAACCCACACCTGCCACTTCCCACTGAACCCTTTCCCTGCAGCCTGGGCAAGGTTATGCTGTGTGTGAGTCAGAGCAGAATCAATGGCCTAATCTTAACGCTGTGGCCTCTGCTCATGCCCCCAGGATTCCACCTCTCTGTACTTTTCCCTTGAACATGAACCAGGGCCGAGAAAAAAGAAATTCATCCGGTAGGGCTTCCCTGTCTCATCTCAAGTCCAGGGGTCCCAGGAAAAGGTCCTTCAGCTAATGAAATAACACCAAAGAGCATTTAGTAAGCAGATGGGGAAACTGAGGCCCAGGAAGGGGAAGCAATTGATTTTCTTAGGCCTGATTCTGCCACCTCTCTGTCGGTTTCTACATCTGTCCAATGCGGTAGCCATTAGCCACAAGTGGCTATTTAAATTCATTGCAATTAAATAATATTAAAATCAGTTTTTCAGTTACATGGGCCACATTTCAAGTGTTCAACAGCTACACATGTGGCTAGTGGCTGTTGTACTGGACAGCGTGGAAGCAAGGTTTTCATCATCAGAGAAGGTTCTATTGGACAGCTCACTGTTCAGGATATCAGAAAGCCTGTCTCACAGCCGGGCCAGAGACGGGTGGGGGCTGAGAGAGTTATTAGAGGGAGAGTGGTGTTAGCTCAGAACCCCACATCAGCCTGATGCATGGTTCTGCCTCTTTAGCCTCCAGAATGAGTGAAGGCTGCTTAAGGAAAGGGAAGGGATGGCCAGCAAAATGCTAAGTCCCCCGTATGTGGGTTCTTTGGGGTCAGGATGAAACAGAAGAACAGGCACTGCTCCTGTTGAAGGTGGCCTGAGAAAGGAGGTGTAGCTGGTGCTGCAAAAATCCTCTAAGGCTAATAGTATAAACTCCCATCTTACTGAACGCTAACTCTATTCCAGGTCCCATGCTAAGCACCTGGCACAGACCTCTAAGGTAGGTCTAATTGCAAACTCCATTTTACAGAGAAGACAACTGAGGCTCAGAGAGGTTAAGAAACTGTCCCAGCATCACACAGCAGGACCAAGATGTGAGTTGGATCTGCTGCTTATACTCCAGTATCACCTCATGACAGGGGATTGTAGTAGTGGGTGGGAGTGTGGAAAGCCCTTGGGGGCCAGAAGGAGGTTTACCCACTTCTCTCCTTCTCTCCCCACCCTTCCTGCCTCCACCAGCTGGAGGCTTTCCACAAAGGCAGGCTGGACAAATTCCCACGTGCAATTCCTACTGGGGCTTGGGCAGAGCACCTGGCAGGGGAAGGTCAGGCAGCTACTAGAACCTTCTCTTCCTGGAAAAAGACCTGCTAAATGAGACAATCCAGACCTCTGCAGGAGACACAGAGGTGGCCAAGGAATGGACTTGGCAGGTCACTGGGGAGCCCACCAAGCCCCTATGACCTTTGTGCCATGACCTCCTGCTGCCCCAGATGCACGCACAGGTGTGTCCAGCACAGCTTCTCCCAGCCTGGGAAAAACACACTGTCCAGTGGAAAGAACAGCCAAGGATAGCTTCTTGGCTCCTTCAGGTGACAGCGTACCCACACTCCAGCAAGGTCATATCGACCTAGTGCCTAGAAGACAAGGCTCCTGCTTCCAGGAAATGTGCCAAAGTAGCTATCATTTGGTGTGTGCTTCTATATGCTTGGCACTGTGCTAAGGGCGTGTGTGTGTGTGTGTGTGTGTGTTTTCAGCCTAACCCCAATCTCCTGGCATAGCTATTATTGTTTCCTCATCTTCCCCTTTTTACAGATGATAAAAGAGGTTTGGAGAGCTTAAGTAACTTGCTTAAAGTCACTCAGCTTGAAAGATAGGATTTCATCCTGTCTTAGTCCAGGGCTAATAATAATAATAATAATAATAACAATAACAATAATAGCAGCAGCAGCAGCAGCAGCAGCAACCATCCCTTGAAGGCTGTGCCAGGAAAGATACCGAGACCTTCACACAGGATAGTCCACGGTCAAGTGCTATTCCACTGAAGCAGCACATCCAAGTGTCTGCCAGGGTGTCTGACCTGCGGCCCAGCATAGCTGTGAACGTGGCCCAGCACAAAATTGTAAATTTACTTAAAACCTTTTTTTTTTCCTCATTAGTTTTCATTAGTGTTTGTGTATTTACTGTGCGGCCCAATACAACTCTTCCTCTTCCCGCGTGGCTCAGAGATGCCAAACGTGTGGATGCCCCTCAACCTTCTTCCACACCAAAGCCACCCTCCTCAGCCTCTGGGTTTTTATGACAGTCGTCTAACTTTTCTAGCAGCGTCCATTCTCCACCTCCCTTATCCATCCAGAGAAGGAGTTCTTTAAATATTCTGGGTGCTGACCTCACTCCAGATGGTTCGCAAACCTCTTCTCCCATTCCCCAGGCCGCCTTCCTCTCTGCAGTATCCTTTGATGCACAGAAGTTTTTAAGTCTGACGTAGTCCCACATGCATGCCTATTTTTGCTTTTGTTGCCTGTGCTTTTCGATGTCCTTTCCAATACATTATTGCCAAGTCCGATGCCATGAAGCTTTCCTCGTGTTCTTCTAGGAATCTCATAGTTTCAGGCCTTACGTTGAGGTCAATTCATTTTGAGCTAATTTTTGTAGATGGAGCAAGGTAAGGGTGCAACTCTATTCTTTTGCGTGTAGATACCAAGTTTTCCTGATTCCTTTGGTTGGAACTGTCCTTTCCACACTGGGTATCCTTGGCACCCTTGTCGGAGGTCATTTGCCCATATTAGTGAGGGTTTATGGCTGGGTTGTCTTATCGTATTCCACTGGCTCATCTGTCTTTACGCCAGTACCTCACTATTTTGATGACTATCACATTTGTAATGTATTTTGAAATCAGAAAGTGTGAACCCACCAACTCTTTCAAAATGGCTTAGCCTATTTGGGGTCCCTGGAAATTCCATATGAATTTTAAGTGCCATTGGGGTTTTGATAGGTATTGCACTGAATCTTCAGATCGCTTTGGGTAGTATGGACATCTTAACATTAAATCTTCCAATCCATGAACAGAGGACGTCTCTCTGCTTACTTGTGTCTTCTTTAATTTCTTTCAGCAATGTTTGGTAGTTTTCACGGCACAAGTCTTTCACCTCCTTGCTTAAGTTTATTCCTCAATTTCGATGCCGTTGTAATATAATTTTCTTAATTTTCTTTTCTGGTTGTCTACTGCTAATGGTAGAAACATTATTGATTTTTGTGTGATTTTGTATGCTGCAACTTTGCTAAATTCTTTTATTAGTTCTAACAGTTTTGTGGGGTTTTTTTGGTGGAATCTTTAGAGTTTTTTACATATAAGATCATGTTATCTGCAAACAGATAATTTTACTTCTCCCTTTCCAATTTGGATGGCTTTTTTCTTTCTTTCTTTCTTTCTTTTTTTTTTTTTTTTTTTTTTTTTTTTTTTTTTTTTTTTTTTTTTTTTTTTTTTTTTTTTTTTTTTTTTTTTTTTTTTTTTTTTTTTTTTTTTTTTTTTTTTTTTTTTTTTTTTTTTTTTTTTTT
>PVKU01012181.1:0-37445 GCA_004027475.1 Anoura caudifer | reverse complement strand
CATAAACGACCTCGAATAGCTGCTGCAATTTTGAGAAAGAAGAGCAAAGTAGGAGGGATCACAATACCTGACACCAGACTGTATTACAAGGCCACTGTAATCAAAACAGCCTGGTACTGGCACAAAAACAGGAACATGGACCAGTGGAATAGAACAGAGAGCCCAGAAATAAACCCAATTCTCTATGGTCAATTAATATGCAACAAAGGAGGCAGCAACATAAAATGGAGTAAAAGTAGTCTCTTCAACAAGTGGTGTTAGGAGAACTGGACAGCTACATGCAAAAAAATGAAACTTGAGCACCAGCTTACACCATACACAAAAATAAACTCAAGGTAGATAAAAGATTTAAATATAAGTTGTGACACCATTAAAGTCCTAGAGGAGAACATAGGCAGGAAAATTTCAGACATTTCACACAGCAACATTTTTACTGATATGTCCCCTAAAGCAAGGGACATAAAAGAAAGAATAAACAAATGGGATCTCATCAAAATAAAAAGCTTCTGCATGGCTAAAGAAAACAGTATTAAAATAAAAAGAGAACCAACTGTATGGGAAAATATGTTCGCCAATGATACCTCAGACAAGGGTTTAATCTCCAAACATCTTTTGACTTGGAACTCTGCACCGTGCGCAGGCTCCACTCACTGGAGGGACCAGAGGAGAGCTGAAGGCGCGCAGCCCTTCCGTGGGACCCAATCTGCAGCAACTGCCTCGGGCGTGGTTCTGCTGATGGATGATGATGTCTGCAGCACACAGGACATTAATTACCTTCTCCGAGAACATTCTATTTTCAGCTTTGCGATACTGATTTTGTCATATTGGATGTGACTGCCAAGCTGCTCTCTGCCAAGCGTCTTCAGACTCAGTTTTATGCGGGGCCTAACAGGCCCTGGTGTGTACTGCAGGCACCTTCAGGCTGCAAGCTGCCTGGGAGGGGTCCCTTCTGACGTTAAACACCTGTGGAGGTATGGGCTGTATAATGTGAGGGAAATGACTCAAGGGCATGATCGTTAACTATGCATTGACTCGTTATGTCAAACGTGATCAAATCTCTACAACTGAACGTCTATGTACAGGGCAGCAGAAATGACCTTTGGTCGAATAGTCAACATCCATCTCTAGGATGCATGCAGTTAGTGAAGGCTAGCTACCTTCCTTAAAACTGCTACCTAAGATTATTTTTAGTGTGATGAATATTCCCCGTGATAAAAATGTATATCCTCCTTTAGGTTTTTTCTAATTTTCCAGATACTTTTACTTGCAATATTAATTTTGTCCATTATTATTTACAACTAGAATGTCCGGGAGGGACTTACACTTACCTGAAATTATACTCAGTGATAATTTTTAGCCAGACCAGAGTGTTGTGCTTGTGCTTTGTCAAGGCTATAAATGTGTGTGCGTAGGTGAAACACAGATGCTTTTAAATGAAACGACACGTGCAAAAGTGGTGAAGTGGAGGCGATGCATGTTTAACCTCCTCAGGATTGTAAAACGGACATTCATTTTAAAATACTTAAAATGGAAAATCACCATAAATGATGAGATGAATGTCTCATCATTTTCTATTTGGATTTAAAAAACCATGATTAAGAAATTAGTTTGAAATATTCAAAAAATGTGTGTGTGTGTATATATATATATATATATATATATATATATATATAAAATTTGTATCTCACCCCTCCAAATCTAAAAGGCACTTCAGCAAAAAAATAAGAGTACACATTAAAGGATGCAAAAATATACTAAAATTATGAAATATTAAAATGTACCAATTCCCACAAAGTAAATCATTTCTGCAACTTAGAGCTTATAACTTTGGGCTTAGCAACAGATGAAAGAAAAGAAAAACTACTTAATCACTACGTGATGCAAATGAATAAATCGTTTTTTTCTTAGACTGTCACTTTCTTGACAGGTAATTGTATAAAGAGTTAATTTCTAAATACTGACATAAACCACATTGCATTGTAGGTTGGGCACTATCTCAGAGTAAGGTAAATTGTATTTTTAAGTTTGAATATTGCTTATTTCTGAATAGCCATAGTATAAGAAAATATCACCTCTAACCTTTAGAGAAATATGTAAAAGTTATTTTACATATTAGACTATCCTAGTTGCAAGTCATTCGGGTACTCTATAAATTTAACACCATTATTTCCCAAATTAAGATGACTGTTTGTGAAGCATAAAACATTTAAAATTTTGGGAATTCTCTTTAAAAACAAGAAAAAAGTGAAATCTTACTTTTGGAACATTTACCAGGGTGTGGCCATGTATTCACATAGCATTTAAAGGAGTTCAGAAGGTTAAGTTTTATTTGTTCCCTAGGCAACCCACTTGTGTCTTCCCTGGCTCAGACACGCCCATTTTCCTGAAGAGCCTTGGGTAAACATCCAGATTCTTGGGGCAGAAGTCAGAGTATCATAAACAGATTCTTCCCACGAAGTTAACACCATCCCCCTCCCGCCACTCTTACGCCACATTTAATACCCAAACGTATTGGTAACTTTAACTAATACCTACCATTTGCTTTTGCTGCATTGATGAAACAAACTCCTGGTCCTTTGTGATTCTAAATACCCTATTCTGCCATGTACAATGCACACTTTTTTTGCTCAAAATTTTGAGGGAAAAATAAGGATGCACATTACACATGGGTATAAGAATTACATACCATTGGTCTGATAATGGGCATAATAATCCTGTGTATAATGCACACAAAACATGCATGTGCATTTTTACATGGCAAAATATGGTATTTGTACTCATTTAACTGACATATTCAGCCCTGCATTGCCTTGGCTCTCCCAGTTAGTGTATCACAATCACCTGCACAGATCTTGAAAACTTGAAAATATCTGGAATCCCTTATCATAAATTCTCATTGATTGCTTCTGGGTGATACCCTGAGATTATTCTTGTTTACAGTAAACACCCGACACAAGTTTTCATAGCGCTTTAGGGCAAGGATTACTATTCAGGAATCATCCTCACTTCTCTACAATTTTATCAAGCTGTGCTAAGTATTTAGGTGTTAGAGCTGAATTCCTGGGGAATAGGAGGTAGATTGAAGAACTCTGAAGAGTGATTCTGATGAGTTTCTGCACTGTAGGTAATTTATCTTGATTTTACACAATCCTAAAAGCATTAAACCACCCACACGTTTGGACCAAAGTGTTACCTTGAGAATGACCTCACCCCCAATATGGCCCCACTGACCCCTGTCATCCTGTTTCATCTCAACACCGCAGTCTCCTGCTGCCTCATCGGAGATGCAGGCTGCTTTGTCCCCAAGCCTTTCCTATGTCAGGGCTTCATTCTAAGACATGCATTTTCTGTGTCGACAAAGGAAAGTTTCCTTTTAGCATGCCAGGTGCAATTTTAGCAATAGCCACCAGCAGAACAGATGACTGTCAGCGGTTCTATCCATCAAATTGTCCACGATCACCATTCTTATTTGCCCAGTTGGGAACAATGCATCATCACTAAGTGGTGCGGGGAGGCCATTCCTAAAGAGAATGTGTGTGAAACCCGCTTCAGGTTCCTGGCCAATAGCTGGTATGAAACTATTTGTTTCCAGGCGCAACGATATGCAGGGTGCGGCTAAAATAGGTTTTCAGTTGTTCATATGAAGAATAATATAATAAATCAATAAAGAATAAAGTCTGTGTTTCACATACAACTGTAAATCTAATTTTGCCACACCCTGTAGAATAATTTCCTAACACTTTATTTACCAAATTATTCTTGGCAATACAGTATTAGGTAGCCTTTGAGGCTACCCGTAGGAGTGTTCTACAACGCTTGCAAGTGTCCTGCAATGATTCCTATGGGTGCTAATTTAATGAGGCTTTTCCTCCTGCTCTGGATATTAATAATGACAATACCTCAAAAACTAGACCAATATGTTTGCATAAATATTAATCGTATCTAAGACTCCTTCCCATGAATTACCCCATCCCAGCGACAGTCTGTGACGTAGGTGGAGTAAATTCTAGTGTTCCCATTGTACATCCAAGAGACTAAAGCCCACAGCAACGGGATGCTCTGTCCAAGACTGAGAAACAGTGAACCAAAACCCATGTTCTCTTACACCAAGTCCAGGGCTTATCTCATCATAAAGCGTACCTGTAATTACCAATTGTATTTACCTGTAATTGTATGCACCAGATAAAAGCAAAGCTGGCAGGTTGAACCTAGAGGAAGTGAGCTCTGGATTCTGTTAGCTGCGGCTGTTACCTCCTATTAAGCCATAGAATGCAGTTTTCAGGAAGGAGTAATAGATCAAGTCTATGTTTTATAGAAAAAGAAGATAAAACTAAGAGAGAGAGAGAGAGAGAGAGAGCGCGAGCGCGCAAGCGCGCAAGCGCGTGCGCGCACACACGAACGCGTGCACCCTGGCTGGTGTGGCTCAGTGAATTGAGTGCTCGCCTGTGAACCAAAAAGTCACTGGTTTGATTCCTGGTCAGGGCACATGCCTGGGTGGTGGGCCAAGTTCCCAGTGGGGGCGCGTGAGAGGCAACCAATCAATGTATCTCTTAAATGTTGATGCTTCTCTCCCTCCCTTACCCTCTCTCTAAAACTAAATAAATAAGTCTTTAAAAAAGAGAGACAGAGATTACTATGGCATAAGACATTGGTATACAATGGCAGGAAGGACCAAAAGTCATCATCTATCAACACAGTAGGTGAGAAAACCATAAAACTGGGAAAATATGTTGAAAATGTCTCATGAGTTTTGTATGAATTGGGATTACACTGACTGGGTGTCTGGACAACTTCCGCCTGACTAACTGTATTCTGGATGGGATCTTCCTGACATGACTTCATTCTTTCTGTTAGTAATCATTGAAAAAGTACTTTTAAGTACTGGTGCCTTCCACATGCTTTAAAAAAAAACTCATGTTACAACTGCAATTCCCTTGAATATTTTATATAATAACCCACAGAAAACCTAGAAAAATGTTTAACACAATAAATCCTGTGAGCCTTATCCTCTTAAATTTTGCTTTGAGATTATACTCAGCTTCCACTAATGCTTACTGTTACTATAGCACTAAAACCTGGTATAGTAGGGTAAGGACCTAATTGTTGATAAGTAAAACCTGTTTCATTAGTGAGTCTGGTCACGATTTTTAAGTGGTCTTGGACAAGTTCCCTAACTGCACTTCTGCCATTTCATCATTGTAGTACAGAGATAGCAACACTTATTTTGTGAATGAATGTTATATACATATGGATTAGTACATAGAGAGCCAGTAGCAGTGCCTGACATGCGGTAAATAAATACACAACAAATATTTATCATTACCTATGGCTTCGTTTGGAGCAGAGTCAGAAAGAAAGTCATGATGGCCTGAGAGTCAGCCTGAACAACCAAACCCGTGCCTAGAGCTGGTCTTTGAACCAGAACTCTTCAGACATTGGTTGACTCCAAAGTTTAGGAAGAGTAGTTACAAGGTGAACCCAGTATAATGCTATTCCAAAGAGTAAAGAAATGCTCGAGATAAAAATAAATTTAAGGAAAAGCAGGTAGGGTTGGGACACGTGGATGAAGAAGCAGCTGTGGAGGTCCCACCAGTCAACACTGGAAGCAGCATAATGGATTATAAACCCATGAAAAAATGAAAATTCATGAGCATATATTGATAATAAGTAGATGAATAAATACATAAAACATACATGCATACAAACATACACAAATAAGAGAGAAAGGGACCTTCTAAAACTTTAGGTTCAGGCCAAGAAGAAAATCACTATTTTTCTGTCCTCATAGGAGGGTTTAGACCAGGCAAGAATCATCAAGGAATGCTAAATCGGAAATTTTTCTGAGGAAAAGCAGCATATTTTCATGGTCTTAAGTTTCTCTTCACTGATTCCTTATTAGTTACAAGGGAATAATTCTATGTAAAGATAATTGTTCATATGACCAATTTCATGATGGAGATTATATGTCTTCAGAAATAACACCTTGATGATGAACTCCTTTAACTTGAACTTATCTGGGAAGCACTTCATCTGCCCTTCCCTAGAACAGGAACAGATTCACAGAAATGGAGGTCACATAGGGTTATCAGCAGGGAGGAGGAAGAGGCAAATGGCAGAAAAGGTACAGGGGATAAGAAGCATAAATGACAGGTACAAAATAGACAGGGGGAGGGTAAGAATAGTGTGGGAAATGGAGAAGCCAAAGAACTTCTATGTGTGACCCATGGACATGAACTGAGGTGAGGGAATGATGGTGGGAGGGGGGTACAGGGCAGAGGGGAGTAAAGGGAAGAAAAAAATGAGACAACTCTAATAGCAGAATCAGTAAAATACATTTTTTAAAAAAAGAAACAACACCTGGAGTGTATGTACCACCTGTGCTACAGTCCTGGTCAGAATGAGAACATCTAATCAAATAAACACCAGATAAACACGAAATGAGAATGTTTCTATTACATACTAAAGAGCAGGGAGCTTCATTCTCCCAAAATAATGTTAATGTCATAAAAGACGGTAAAAAAGGCTCTGGAAATAGTCCAAATTAAATAAACCTAAAGAGACGGGACAGCTGAATATAGTCTCTGACTCTTAACTAGACACTGCCCAGTAAGGAAGAAAAAAAAAACCTTCAGTATGACATTATTGGGTCATCTATTGAAATTGAAACATGAAAATATTAATGGTAAATTAGAAAAAAAAAACAATTTTTCTGTGTTGACTTTGTATCCATGGTAAAGTTTTTGAGGTGGATACCAATACTGTGGGCATGTAAGAGAATATTGCTACATTTAGGAGATAAATGCTGAAGCATTTATGGATGGGAAGCCATGATCTACATGACTTACTACTCAAATGACTCAGGAAAAAATTCTGTGAGCGTGTAAATTATATATGCGTGAGTGTGTATACATAGTGAGTGATAAACAAATGTGGTAAAATGTTAGCAATAAGTGAGTCTAGATTAAAGACGTATGGATGGTCTTTGTACTGATTTTATTTTTACAACTTTCCTCTAAGTTTAAAATTATTGCCAAATACAGAGTTAAAAATATAAAAATAGGTTTTTGGATAACAGCACATTGTCTCCATCAAAATAAAATAACTATAGTGAATATCCCTGGACTCCACGTTTCCTTGTGTGTTTACTCTGCCGTTCCTTTTTCTGAATGGCCTACAAACATTTATCTTGCTATCCGACAGAAGCAGGTATTTAAAATCATCTAAGTGAGGAAAGGTAGCTTTGGTTCATTCCTGGATCAACTGTCTTGATTTTCTCACAGAATTTTGTCCCGCTTCTTTGCCATTCTGTTTGTTAAGCTGTCAACAATGGCTCATTTTTATGAATAATAAAATGCATATGAGTTTTACTTTGTTTTTATGGAAAAGAAATAACTAAGGACTGGGACCACATCCTGTAAATTTCCTGAGTATTTTTATTGAGGTTTTTTTTTTTTTTAAGTCGCAGTTCTAAGACTTTTATAGGTTAGAAATAAGGTGCATTGCCTGTTCTCTGCTATTCTACTCTGTGTGTAGATTTAGTGGGCATATTTTTTTTTAAATTGCATATTCCATGATATACAATCTGTAGGGTTAATAATCTCACTTGTTTTATGTTCAGTGGGACTTTCTTACCAAGGTATGAAGGTAAAAATATCCTTCAACCTTTGAGATTTTTCTGTGTCAATTTTAGATGAACTTCAAGCTCTATTGCCTTGTTTTTAGGTGTTTTAAAGATATTTTTGAATTTTATAATCAGTGAATGCCACATGGATATTATCTTCATCATTTCTGTTTTTATTATGATTTTAGTTGGTGGTTTACAAGAAAGCACCAACTGAATAAAATGCCAATTATTACCTCAGAAGACTCGCAATTTACGACACTCACTGGGTTAAACACTGACCAATACTTGAACCTACAAAAAGAATGCCAAGTAGAGAAATAAAATGTTTTTTAAGATGGGAATTTTAATAATCTCATTTTCAATAACCTGTAATGGACATTTTTGGGGGACAAGTAGATGTATTACATTGACATCTGATAATCCACGCATCTAAAAATAGCTACAGTTGAACTACTAAAAAAATCTATTTGAATTTCCCTGCCCTATTCTCTTTCATAGGATATTTTAGTGTCCAAAATCTAATAGAATTGCTTCAGGCTTTTGGTTTGCATTTTCAATGCACCGTCTGAAATGATCCCAGCACTAAAATGTAGCACACACGCTATTTCTAAAACATTGTAATGGGCCGTGTTAACTAAATGGGCAGAGGAATTAAGAGAAATACAGGGCAGGACAAAAGGAGGCTTACAGTTGTGAGTACGCAAAACAAAGAGTTTATCCCTATGTTATTATTTATTAACTATTGTGTTATTTTCCATATGAATAACTGTAAGCCTACTTTTCCTGACCCTAAATAATGAACATTTTAAATCAATAAATTTCTTAAAGGATGTCATTAGAGCATTTGGTTCTGAGATTTTGAATTAAAAATACATTCATCGTCTGTGGAATTGTTTATTGTAACTAACTCATCGATGTGTTCATCTGCTCAGGTTTAAACCAGGCATTTTCACCTTTGGAGGCCCCCGGAGCAGGATACTATGTGTGCATTCTTTGACCTTGTAGTAATCCGTTTTATCAAAGCTTCATATAAATCTATAACATTTTCTTTAGTGTCTTCCATGTGAGTATTTTTGATAGTATTTTTAAACTATTTGCATGCCCAAAGTCACTAAGCAAACGCTGGCAAAATAACTATAATCTAGTTTTTCTAGTATGTTTCCTGACACTTAAAAAATTTTTTTTTTCAAAATAAACAGGTCATATGTATATCCTTTGCAGCTAAGAGTCTGATTTATATTTTTTAAGTAACCTCTGCTAAGAAAAGCAAAGTAACATCCTTTTCTTAACAGTGATTGTTGAGTTAGATGTGTGCTTGGGGTGATATCAGTTGTAAGCAGGCTCCTGAGTCTGAACTCTGAAAAGATCCTTTGGTTTTCACAGTATCACCCAAGACTACTGCTGCGGCCATGGCAGCTAGAAGTTTACGTCAGTGTCTCTGAACTTGGCCTCCATGGAAGCATTCTCGGGCTGTGGCGGGGTGGGTGGTGGTTTGATTCCTGATTATGTGCAGGAAGTAGAAGAAGGGTGAGGGGCCGGGGAGGGGACTTTGCAGAAGAAGCACTTCCCTTGGTACCTCATTTCTCATTTCAATATAGGGAAAAGAAATATGCAAAGAGCTCACATGCTGGGAAAACTGTATATTCTAAAATAATGAAGTGGCTGCCTTCGGGAAGAACATTTTTAAAATGTAATTTAAGATGTTAAGGTAAACAACAGGCAGCAGCTACCTCACAACAAAGACCAAGGCACATGCGCTGAAGGCAGGAAGGTGACCAAGTGGGGGGCATTGGAGACCCCCTGGGTGACAGGTGACATCAGGGAGGATGGAAGAAGACCCACAGCCTCCTGGAGCCCGCAGGAAGGCAGGGAGGTTAGTGGAGACAGAGCTAACAGACCCGAAGGAGCGTTGAACTCGGAACAAGGATGGGAAGCAGTGATGCTGTGTGGACTCCACGGGCAGAGCCTGAAAGCAATTGAGTGTCTCAGCAGACCCGTGTGTTTGAAGCAGCTCACTCCACGGGCCGCATGAGTCAAAGCACATCGATGCGAACATGGACAGACAAGGACAACCAACTGGAAACGCCCTTTCAACTACCCAAACTCCCGACTGCACGACTCCAGAATGGCAGACCAGGAAGAAGCTGTTGAGGCTGGAGGGGGCTGGCGTTAGGATTGGAGAATTCTGAAAAGACTGAGCTGAAACCTATGATACCGATTTTAGCTAGAATTGATGGATACATCTTCTGGTGTTAGAAAGAATAGGAGGCTTGAGCCCTGGCTGGCATGGCTCAGTGAATTGAGTGCCAGTCTCTGAACCATGGGGTCCCCCATTTCATTCCAGGTCTATAGCACGTGCCTGGGTTGTGGGCCAGGTCCCCGGTAGGGGGCGCGTGAGAGGCAGCCACACACATATTTCTCTTTCTCCCTTCCCCACTCTAAAAATTAGATAAAATCATAAATAAAATGAAAGAATAGTGGGTTTAAAATTAAATGTTGCTGAGTGATAAAGAAATAAATTTCTTGCCACATGGATAGATGTCTTATCATTCCCCCACTATCTTTTACCTAATTCAAAATAATTATACTTTTTAATGTTAATACATGAATCACTCTCTTAGTGATAATATGAGTCCTTTGTTCTTTCTGTTCAGAAAAGCAATGTTAAAAACATATATGCACTGAATGGATTTATTTTTATGTGTACATACATTAACTGTCACAAAATAGAATAGAAATGAATCCTGTATTTTTCTCTTCTCAGTTAGATGTGGCTCAAAATATTTGTGCAAATTGTTTTAACTTTTGGCATGTCTTTTAATATAGCAACGTAATATATACAAAACTTTTAGTATCACATTTTCCTGACAAATAATTTACTGCAAATGCTTCTGTGCCGTTCTTGATGACTGAAAATTCACGTCCCTTACCACCTTCCGTTCCCTTAGGAAACTGAATTTATTTGTATACAGTAAAACTATATAATAATGATCTGATTCTCTATTTTCTTTTCAGAGCCATTACAATGTACTAAATTCCCTTTAACATTAACTTTGAAGTTACTTTTTTTTAACTTTTATTTCTTCCAAATGACTACAAAATATTCTGTCTAAATGTCCAATAGATTATACAAGAAAGAAGGAAACACTTCCATAATAATAATATCTAGCACTGGCCAGTGTGGCTCAGTGGATTGGGTGCTGGCCTATGAAACAAAATGTCACTGGTTCGATTCTCAGTCACGGCACATGCCTGGGTTGTGGGCCAGGTCACCTTTCCATCTCTCTCTTTCTGCCACTCTTCCCCTCTTTCTAAATGTAAATAAAATCTTTTTTAAAAAATGGTATCAATAGCCATGTCAATGGAAATCAAACAGGAAGAGGCCCTGTTCTCGGAGAGTGTACCAAATCAGGAGGACGGGAGAGAGGCTGACAGTTACCCCTGGATCAGGAATTTTTCTTTAATAGCGCTGACAGTAGTTCCTTAACTTGAGACTTTTTGAAGACAGCAAAAGCATTCGTTATGAATGGCTGAACCTGCTGTCTTGAATGAACTAGTCACATCTTACTATGAATATAGCTTGTTGAGAAGCTGATAGGGTCACACTGAATCTGTAGATCCAGAGCAGAAATAGCATCTTAGCAATACTCAGTCTTTCAACCTATAACTATGGTTTGTGTCTCCATTTCTTTCTGTGTTCATTGATTTCTTTCACCAAAAGCTTACTGTTTTCAGCATCGATCCTGTACCCATTTTGTTGGATTTATAACTAATTATATATATACTTAATTTTATATAAGTAGTTCTTGCTGCTGATGCAAATGGCATTGTCTTTTAAAATTTTTTTACATTCTAATTTTTTATTGTTGGTATAGAAATGCAATGGAATCTTTATTTAAAAACACATACTGTAATTTTTTAAAGATTATATTTATTTATTTTTAGAGAGAGGGGAAAAGAAGGAGAAAAAGAGGGAGAGAAATACATTGATGTGAGAGAGAGACATTGATTGGTTGCCTCTCGCAAGCCCCCAACCAGGGACCTAGACCACAGTCCAGGTTTGTGCCCTGACTGGGAACTGAACCAGCAAACCTTCACTCCTCAGGCCAGTGTTCAATCCACTGAGCCATACCAGTTAGTCAGGGCTACAAACACATACTCTTAAGGTACATATTGAAATGGAAGTTTTGACACTAGGGGAAAGGTAAATCTCAATTTAGGTTTATTAAATGTCTTTCCCTACCCTTATGAGTAAGTAAAATCTAATAGTTGTCCTATTCTGCCTTTTCACTTCCTCTTTTATCAATTAGATAAGACATGCTGTATTTGATATGTCATTAATAGTCATGATTAATGGACATAATTAAAAGCAGGAGTTTTAATTGAGAATGATAGTGAAGGCTAGTACTTTTATGAAAAATGCCATTAAGATTTTAATTAGCTGATTACTGACTAGAACCAAGTTGCTCACAGCGATCCTTCTCCCTCCCTCTCCACTCAGATGAGCGAGAAAATAAAATCATCCGCATTTTCTCTGCCACAACACAAATTCCCCAAAATATCATCTTTCTACCTACAGCTGAAACCTAGGAAAACATAAACGATGTTAATTTTACTTTAATGTCATTTGTGACTGAGGAGCTCTTCTTTACCATAAACAACTAATTACCCTGAATATAAATTGATCAGTCGATAATATATATCATCCCTAAGAAATGAAAAGCTGAAGCGAGAGTAAAGGTGAAAAAGGGCAGGAGACAAATTTAGAGTTCTCCAGACACCTGGCTCTCTCTAAGTTAAATCAGTACGTGTGACTCTGCAGCCCTGAGGTCAGATGAAATAAAACAGTGCAAATCAAACATTCGACAGAAGTCATTAGCCCTGTAGATTAGAAATAGCACCATCTTATATTTTAAAAACTAATGGTTTTTAAATTGTGTGTAATCCTATGCAATTCTTCACCTCCCCCGTCCACTTTCTACCTACCATTATAGGAAATGGAGAAGCCAGAGAACTTATACGTATGACCCATGGGCATGAACTAAAGGGGGGATGTGGGTGGGAGGGGGTGTGGCAGACTGAGGGGAATAAAAGAAGGAAAATGGGGCAACTGTAATAGCACAATCAATGAAATATATTTAAAAAATAAAATTGTGTATAATCCCAATAGAATATATAAAAATTCCTATCTTAGCTGTTTACCTCAAAGACCTTCATATATTTAAAAATTAATCATGGAGATGTATATAGCAGGATGACTACAGTTAATACAACTGTATTTCATATTTGAAAGTTCCTAAGAGACTAAATATCAAAAGCTCTCTAGCAAGAAAAAATAGTAACTATGTATGGCGATGGGTGACAGATTTATTGTGGTGATCATTTTGCAATATACATGAATACAGACTTCCATGGTACACGAGCTACTGATATAATGTATGTCGATTACATCTCAATAAAAATATGCGAGAAAGGAGAATGTTAGGAACATAATAAGCACAGACACAGCTCTATTTTAAATTGCATGAAAGATCAGATGGGTGAGAGGGTAGCTCCGCATAACAAAGACAGACCATCATGCCACGTGACCCTAACTGCTCCAATGGCATGCGTAATTATAAGGAGGAATGGACATGGAGAATTCTGATGAACAAGTTAATAATTATGCACTTTTTCCAGAAAAAATAAATGCCCATTGGAATAAACTAAGACATCAAATAAGACTTGCAATGAAATGCAAAACAATATAGTTGCTTCAAAGAAGGAACTATATGTGGACAGTAGGTAAATAAACAAAGCTACCTGAAACTCGGGGGCATGGTTAAGGCAATGCTGCCTGGAGAAAGGTAAGTGAACTGACCCCTTCAAGATGGTCAGGAGCCAACTAGAAGGAGGAGGGTCACCTCAATTTTTCCACAGAGAGGTGTCGAAGACTCTTGAGGCTGCTATCAGTCAATTTTCTCTCAATTAGGCTGCATGAGCCCAAACCCCTACAGTCCCACAATCTCAGTGGTTTATAACACACAGGGCTTCTTTTTCCAATCAGATCAAATATATCTTTCATGGGTCAGCTCTCCCTTGTTTGCGAGAGGACAACGTCAGGGCTAAGGGACAAGGACAATGACAATCCTATGTTGGTTTTTAACTGCTTAGGGGTGGCACACAGTGCCACCAAACACACTGACTGGCAAAGGAAACCAGGCCAATGACCTTCTCCAGGGAAGGGCAGCACATTCTTGGGAACAGAACACAACTTACCAGAATTTCTGATGCTTTCAAATAATGTTTATAACATGACTTCGTTTAAAGGGGAAAACCATTAGAACACATTTTCTGTTTCTAAATAACTTTCAAATTCCAGTGCCCAACTTATCAATGGATAAAATATTGACCATTGTGTCTATAAAATGCTAGTTTTTGACCACAGAGACTGTGGTATTAAAGGGCAAATACTTTCTGGGCTTGGCATCTAGAATTCACTGGGAATTGGATATTTGGTCAACTTGCAATCCAATAAGGGGTCTGGGGTCTTCTTAACTGATATTGGTCTGTGGGTTCTTCAGTGACTGCGACAACTTTCCTCGTGCCAGCGTCTGCTCTTAAACCCTGTACGCTCAAATGACACCAAGAACAAAGTTCTTCAGGTGTGGGCTCAACCACATAAATCTCAGTGAGGCCAAGCTGACTCTTCAGTCGTCTCTTCTATTGTTTCCTGCGGTTCAGAAAACCCTAAACCACACACCCTATAAATAAATCTAGTTCCTTCCTTTAGCTGGAATTCTTGTCTTTCTCATGCCAATTCTTTGCTTTCAGTTCTATGCTTTTGCCTCTCTTCCTCCTCTACTCTCCTCCACAGACATTGTTTCCAGGTGTCTGTATCAGTGGGTTCCTTGCTAGTTTGCCAAATGGGAGGTGCTGGTGGAAAACTGGCTGGTGGAGGATGGGAAGGAGAAGCTAGGTTGTTTCTCCCCTACCTGTTGGTCTTGGGTGGGGTCTCCAGCTGTGACCGCCTCTCCCTTTTATATCCTATCCCTGCCAGACAGGCCTAGCCTTGTTCCGGTAGGTAGTTCTTCCCCCGAGACCCGGGGTAAACGCTTCTTTCTTTGCTTGCTCCAGCTTAGGGACTTTGAAGCTTCCTGTGGTTGGTAAATTCTGGGTTGTTCACCATCTGCTCTTTGGATTTTCAGTTTATCCATCACCTGTGTAGTAATTCCCTGTAGTAAATTCTTTTTATTTTAGGTAATTAGAGTGATCTTATTTCCCAGCTGCATTCTGACTCATTACCTGTCCTACATATCACTCAAGATCTTTTCTTTTAACTGTATGACTTTGACATTATTAGAAATAGAATATCTCACAATAACATTATGTACAGGCACAATAAAGTGCATTATGGCCGGTCACCCAATAAATCCTGTAATTATTACAGATAGTGTATTCATGCTGATAGAACTTAAAACATATTACTCTAGTATCAATGATATAGCAACACCAAATTTTATTTTGCCTATGTCTCATATCCTACGCTAAGTCATTTATAATGGTACCACTTTGCACTTATAATTCATTGTAACTGCGCAGATCAATAAGCTAATCCAGTCTTTAATAGGTACTTATTTACCCACGATGCTACATAAGACTGACAACTAGTGGTACTATTTAGGAGTGATGGGCTTCTATTTTAATCCACCCTCCAAAGACCACATTTATCATTGAAAGATCTCTAGTCCACTTGTCCTCTATTTTGAGAGTCATCCAAGTCATATCACCAGAAGCTTCGAATCTTATCAGCATATCTCCCAAAGTTTATTTAGACTCGTATGGTTTAGAAAATTTGGTGTTAAGAGTAGGTAACTTTTCATAGAATATTATAAGCATTTTTACCTTGAAAGATTAAAAAAAATACCAAGTTTCACATTTTTTTCCTTAGTAAACAACAGCAACTCCTATGATGAAAATAGCATCAACAAAAATCTTATACTGGTCAAAAAATTTTAATAATCCCACTGTTGATAAACCTTGCCTCTCCGAGCAAGATTTTTTAAAAAGTGGAGCCATTTTAGCATGACTTTTCTTGGATGTATCTTCCATCCGATGAAGCTGCCTTGACCCTGGCCATGCGGACACCTGTGGGCCTGCCTGCACCCACTGCAAATGGACGGGGTGGAGGCCAACACCGGGGCATCGGGCCTTCCTCACGGAGTCCAGGGTGTGAAAGAAGTTCTGCCAGCCCAGTGCTCACATCTTCCCACCCGCACCATCTGCTCAGACCAGCCTACCAATTGCAACCACCAACATCTCCTCGACAGAGGGCTTCCTCTTGCTACTGGAGCCTCATTGTGTGAAGGGATGGAAGTGTCAGAAAATGACTCACACCACCCCTTCACCACACACAGAGCACCAAACCCAAGTTTCCTAAGAGCTGGGATGTAAATACCCCGAGATGAGGTAGTGCCCAGAGTCTCCCAGTGCAGTAATCTTCCGGCTGTCGGTGGAAACCACCTGTTGTTATCGGCGGCCTGACCACTGCATCGGTCCGCGTCTCTCCAGACTGGGCGCTGAAACCCTCCGGTGGAATGTGTCAGGTTCAGGTGATTCATGAACAGGTGACATGAACCAGGAGTGGCCCCAGTCACAGCTGCTGTGCTGGATGGGATGTGGCATCTCCCTAAGAACAGGTCACGTGTGGGGTGCCTGATGTTTAGCTACTGGTTTGGCAAACATCAATTGTTTTCGATCTCTGTTGGGAAAACTGGGGATCGGTTTGTATCTACTTTGAATTGAGGGAAATGTACATTCATTTTCTTACTCACATTATATAAGCTCCTCTGATCTCTGTCACAATATAGGTTAAAAAACATTGGGAAAGACATTTAATAGATATGTAATAATTTTCCTAGTTATTTAAGCTTTGCTTACAAATATTGGATACCACTATAAACACGATGAGTTTAAAATTAATCAGCCTGTGCAAATCAGGGCAAGAAGATTTTTGAAAGATTAAAGTGGGATTTTTGCAAATGTTTGCCTATCCTTTAGGAAATTAGGTTAAAATTTCCAGAAACAGTATCATATACATTTTAAAAGATGCAGTACCTAAAACAACTTGGGTGAGAATTGAAAACAATGTGCTGGGGAACCTGTCAGAATGGCTATCGCCGATTAACCAACAAACACCAAGTGCTGGTGAGGATGTGGAAAAAGGGAACCTCATGCACTGTTGGTGGGAATGCAGACTGTTGCAGCCACTGTGGACAGCAGTATGAAGACACCTCAGAAAACTAAAAATGGATCTACCTTTTGACCCAGCAATCCCCCTTTTGGGAATATACCCAAAGAAACCTAAAACACCAGTTTGAAAGAACATAAGCACCCTATGTTCACTGCAGCATTATTTACAATCGCCAAGATACAGAAGCAGCCCAAGTGTCCATCAGTAGATGAGTGGATAAAACAACTATGGGGCATTTACACAACAGAATAGTACTCGGCCATAAAAAAAAGAAAATTTTACCCTTTGTGACAGCATGGATGGACCTGGAGAGTATTATGCTGAGTGAGATAAGCCAGTCAGAGAAAGACGAACACCATACAATTTCACTCATATATGGAATTTAATAAATAAACTGAACTAACAAGCAAGATGGAGACAGACTCATAGAAAGAGGGCTGGGTTATGGGTGGAGAGACTGAGCAAAAAGGAAAAAGGACTCGTGGACGTGGACAACAGGTGGTGATTGGAAGGGGAGAGAATATAAAAGGGGATTAAATGGTAATGGAAGAATACAGTTAAAAAACTTCAAAAAATGTGCTAGTGAAGACTGTGATAGATGACTCAAAAACTGTAGTGGTGACATGTACTGACATCAAAATTTCAAGAGAACAGTTTGAGTAATATTAACCTACAAAATGTGACCACAGAAAACTACTTTTTTATAGTAATACATTACTTAATGTAATACTTTTAAATATGTTTCTGAAGTTAAACATAACAGGTAGGCATGTGACCAGATAACTCCTAGAAATGTGTACATTCAAATTAGCCACGGTGTGCTGTTTTCGTTCATCTAGCTGGCTCGGGACGATATGGTACCCCGTCCCCAAGGGAGCTCCGTGCAGCCAGGATGTGGGCATCAGGCAAGTTCTAGAGGCACGGCGCTGTACCCAGAGTGACTAACCCCATTTGACTCAATAGCCCTGTTCCACCATCTGATTTTCCATAACAAGAGAGTTCCTGGTCAAGTGATCTTTCCTGAGATCTCAGCAAATCACTGTTGCTCGGTGCTTCTTTTGACCAGTGTTTTCTCTGCCCAGTCTCCTAGGCACTTTATCATCGCTCTGAAAATGAATCATAACATGGTTCCATTTTTTTCTCCAAGAACTCCCTCAGACTCTTGTGCATCTCAGCTTTACCCCAAAGTAGACACCTATTATTTTTCTATAGTAAAGAACTATTTATTTAACCATATCTCTGTTTTGGGGCATTCATTTTGCTTCTAATGGTTCACTATTATAACATATTATAATTAAATCTCTGCATAAGTTTTCAAATAATAACGTTATTATTATTTAATAATAAAAATTATTATCCCTAATAATTTTTTCAAGACAGATTCTTGGAAGTGTGATTTGAAACCTAAAAATAGGGTCAATTTGAGTCCTTGATATATACTTTTTGCTACAGATAAATATGTTTTTGTAATTTTGTCGCCAAGGCTATATTATTTTCCAATTAATAATGGATCATTTTAGATAAACTAAATCATAATAGAGTGAAAAAATTGTCTCTTATCAATTACTGAAAATTACCATGAAGCCAATGTTTACTTTCCCTCTTCTATTTAAAGTACAAGCAATTCTTATCCCCAAAATGAAAATTGCCAAAGATAATCAAAGAACAGATTTCTGGTCAGGGCAAGACCATGACATCAGCAAAGTTTTTGAACCTCTACGAATGTCCTTATTGCAAAAACTTAAGGCAACCAGAGGCAGTAAGAGGAAAAACACCCACAGTACCGTCACCGAGGCTGGGTGCAAAGGAACCTCATGGTGCGGAGGGAGAGTGAGTAAGGCCAACCACCAGTGGCACGGCCGGGGTTACGCAGACGTAGTACAGTCAAATAAGCTTTTTTAGGCATAAACCTAGCAAGAAATGTTCCAAATATGTATGAGAAAATCCACCGAGAATTGTAAGAAAAACTTGAACAAATGAGAAAACATGCCACCCTATTCCCCGCAGACCACAAGTCTGCAGATCAGCTCTTGGTTCACCCGTGGACAAACCTGGGCTTTTTTTGAGGGTTACCTAGTTGAGACCTATTTCATATACTAGGATATTCCATTGATTATCCTAGGATAATCCATATATTATATTAGGATATTACATAAATTAGGCTTAGAAGGGAAATAGGCAATATGTTAGGTGATAGAAATAGGGTACATGTAAAATAAAGAAGTATAATTATATTAATTATACTATATCATACTATATTATGTTTGTTACATATGTAATGCTATAATTATATTAGAGTTATAATTAATATCATATATTAAGATATATATATATATAATAGAATCATATATATGTTATATGCATGCATTAGATATAGGAATATATATTCTATTTCACTGGAGTCTAAAACCTCAAATGACTTCATACCTATTGTAGTCTTGCTTTCATTTATTTTGGTTGTTTTATGTCTTTTTCCAAAAATAGGCGATAGGGACCATGAGGGCAAAAACAGTTTGGTTTCACCGCTCCCCACTTCCAGCACCGTCTTGCTGCAGGTTTAGCATGGTGCACACGTAATCTACATATGGTTCCCAGAACCGTGTCCAACGCGGCGGTGCTCTGAGTCCCAGACTGGGAACATACAGTTTCCTTGACCATCATTTCAAGGGTATAGACAATAGGTGTGTTCTGAAGTTAAACACAGAAAGGTTTTTAAAAGAAAAAAAAATTTGCTCTCTAGCAATTACTTCTCTCGATGTGAAACTGGCCTCCTGGAGGTGAACAGCTATCCCTCCAGGTGTTCGAGAGGCCGGAGGAAGTGGCCTCTTGTAGCTCAGGGAGAACCATGCTCCCCACCACACTGGTCAAGCAGTCAAAGCTATTATGGTTTGCGTGCTGTTTCCTGACACCAAATAAGAGGCACGGAGTTAAGCAAAGTAGTGCAACCTCCACCCCGGTAACCATGCATTCGATTGGTGCAATGAGTCCCCTTTTACCTTGCAATCAAGAAGAAGGTTGGAGCCTCGAAACGAACGTGCTGTAACCAATGGGATGCCTGCAGGAAAAGGAATAGGGTCCAAGAGCATCACAAAGCATTGAGGGTACGAACAACAATAGCGGGGAGAAGTAGTCAATGAGGGGAGCAGGCAGAGGAGACGCTGCGGCAAACCCTGGTTAAAAAACATCTGTGGTGAGCCCTGGCTGGTGTGGCTCTATGGATTGAGTGCCGGACTGTGACCCTAAGGGTCATCGGTTTGATTCCCAATCTGGGCACATGCCTAGGTTGTGGGCCTCCAGTAGGGGGCGTGTGAGACGCAACCACACATTGATGTTTCTCTCCCTCTCTTCCTCCCTTCCTTCCCCCTCTCTAAAATAAATAAATACATCTTTAAAGAAACCATTTGTGGTAAAAATTAAAAACCAAAACTACAAAGACCTTAGAAGGGGTTGAGACACAGCAGAGGGAAGGGCCTGAAAGGAATGAAGATCTGCCTGCCCATGTGCTTTCTGGCTCTTTCTAGAGATCCGTAATTTGGTGAGTCACTTAATCTTTCTTCTCCGCATCTGTGAGATGGGGCTCATGATACCTACCTAAGAGAATTTAAAAAATTAACTGAGCTAAATTTTTCAAGATAGCTGCCATTTATTCAAAGTCCTTAATTCGATGGGAAAAAAGCACATGATGTGCATAGAATCAATGATGACCATTACGATCATAAAACACTTATTTTTATCATTAAAGTGCTAACTCTGATAGATCTTTAAATGGCAGAAATACCAAAACCAGGTATATTCTTTCCAAAGACATGAATAGTAATATTAACTACTATGGTTACATACGCAGAACTACATGGGAATTACCACACAACTCAAATTCTAAAAACACCAGCAGCATGCACATGAAGTGTCATGGACATGTGGTAAGAGCTTATTAAATGTTTATTAAATACGCTAGAATTACCATAAATAAATTTGTAGAAAGGCTGCGTCTCCCTCATGTTTTCTTGTGCAGCTAGTTCAAAACCCTTTAGATTTAAACTTCCTAAAGTTACTTGCATCTACTTTGCATTCAGTTAAAATTTTAACGTTTTTGGTTAATTTTATAACATCCATCAAAGCTACTGTGACAAGCTTTAAAATAAACTTTTTAAAAAGTTTACTTTTTATGAGTAAGTTGTGCTTTTTTTTTTTTTTTTTTGCAAAAAGAAAGGAGAAATCTAATCTTAAATAGTTTCCAATAAAATTGGAACTCTGAAGAGAAAACCAATGAATGGCTTATAAGTTTTATGTGTTTCCTCCAGGATTGTGTAATACATCATTCATCCAAGTCCCTCACAATGTGGGGTGACACTCGGTGAAATGTTACCATTTGGGACACGTTATGTGAGACATCAGGCAGTTGGTAGCAGTGCTGTGTGTATATGGTGATGGGAAAAGGGGCCTCCGATCCTCTAAGTTTCTCATTATCTCAGCCCGTCCCTTATTAATACAAAATAAAATCAGAGCAACATGCAGAGACAAAATCATGAAGACTACATCACTCCCGATTCCCCATGAATTTATCACCCACACATTGAATTACATACAATCTAATATTTCCCCTTAAAACTGTTAGAAGTCATGAGCTACTTCTAATGGGCCTCAAGGATATAAAACTTCCGGTAACTAATCAGACCACATCAAGAGAGAAAAATTCCTTTTGCAAATGTGATGGAGGATACATTTAACATTTTTAGCTTCATCTTTTAGCGTTTGAATAATCTCTCTAACCTTCATGCTCCCATAGAGTTCTCCAGAATGTTCTTGCGTGTGCCATGAATACATCTTTCCTTCATTATCCAGTTGCGTGTTCCTCTTCCCCGCTCTTGCGTCTACCCTTCAGGAGTTTTCCTCTCCTTTAAATAGTCCAGATAATTGCAACCCACCGTGATTCCTCCTTTTAAAGCACGGTATTTCTTACGTTAATTTTGTTAGCTTGTTCTTGCATGAAATGCCCCAATTTCTCCATATTTCTGTTTGTGGTACAACACTAATTTTTAGAAAGTTGATTTTACGGGTCAAAATAATTTGTGGCTTGTGGTGTTGGTCATTTAATTTTATTTTTAGTTTTTCTATTCCTTCTGTCCATACCATGTTGCATTGTTCTTTGAGATAAAATCAATCTTTATAACATAGTTTCTCATAATCCCTATAGCCTTAGCACATGTTCTAAGAGATAACATATTTTAAACACATTTGGTTATTAATTATACAAGGGTCAACCAATGATAATGTGAAAAGAGTGTTAACTTGATAGGTTAATTTTACTGCAGTAGCCAATATTGCTTCATAAAGTATATTTAAATATCGGAAAAATACATCATATTTCAGAAAACATTTTTTAAATAAAGACCACAATATATTCTTTCTTGTACTCTGTGTACATCAAAGGCCATTTTTTCATTCTTTTAAGTACCATGTGCTTATTTCTACTCCAGCTTTTTCTAAGATATGTTTTTAATTGTACCTATGAAAGATTTTTCAAGAAGAAAATTTCAATGCCTTTACATTATAATAGAGTAAGGAAAAAGTGCATATAAAGCAAAAATGAGTTTAAGTATCTTAAGCTGACTCTTCTCAGAAGCCAGGCTCTGTGCTAAAAGGAATATTCCCTATTTGAAGGAAGACAACAGTCAGTATATAAACTAGAGCAGGCCACGTGAACAATGAATGGTATCTACGGTAAGAATTGTTGGAATTTAGAACAGAAAGGAGGCTCCAGGATGTTCTGAGAAAAATGTGCAACATCATGAGTCAGAGAGGAAAATCCGAGATCTGATTAACTTCACAACAAGGCAAAGAAACCCAGTGTTTCTTGAGCGCCTGCTACATGCAGAACCTTTGCTGGCCCTTCTCATAACCCACACGAGAGCGCTGCATCACTGTTCTGGCTTGTTGCGTCGTAGGAGGAAACCACAGCTCAGGAAATTTAAATAATTTGCCTGCTGCACTAAAGCCAGCAGACTATGAAATTCAAAGTCAAACTCAGGCTCAACCAGAGCATGTTCATTACATTATGTCTCTTTTCAAGGACCTTACAGTTTGATAAGATTTCAAGAAGTTTGCTAAAGTTCTTATCAACTCCTATAGGAGCAACATTTCAATAAAAAAGGGGAGGATTTACTACGGCTGTATAATGTCCTACGGCACTTCATAGGAGAATGGATATACCCACAGAAGGGAATTAACTGGGTGGAAACTTGGAAAGAAAAGGGCCTGTGACTTCTTCCTTTCCCCTTGGGAAAGTTCAGGGGAATGAGCAACCTCAACCAGCTCCCCTTTGCAAATATGCCGTTGACCTCAGACTCAAGCCCCCTTACCAACACATGGTATAGTGTTTACATAGAACAGAGAAATCCCTATGTAGTCCACAGTTATGCTGAGATATATCTGGACAGTTTAGATTGTGGAATTGTAAACCAACCTGTCGTGGGTGATTTATGCTGGAGGGCTGCCTGGAGAATTGGAATTTGTAAATTATAGAATTCACAGTGTAGACAAAATTGCCTCCCGTCTCCTCCCCCCAAAATTAAGTGGATCTCTTGGTGAACCAAGTTGTCCTAAGAAAGGACAAAAGAGGACACTTGTAGGTGTTATCTGATGATTTCAGTCTCTTTCTGGAAAGGACTGCTTTGTCCGAAGTGGGTATTTGCTGGTATCCTCTGAAGGGTTACTAAAGGTCGGTACTGGGTCGCAGCTTGAGTGTTCGGAATTTGCCTTGGGGATTCCATTCACTCTGCTGTCACAGATGTCCAGAGAAACATGCAGAGAGGACAGAATCTTAGGAGAGGAGAAATGTCGGGAGAACCTTCCCAGCAGCCCCTCTTTCGCACACCCTCAACTAGTCGTCTCCAAGTGAATCACCGTTAAATATTCAATGTGTTGAAAGGCAATTCATTAGGCTGACCCTTCCTCTTCATACTTCAAGATATCAGGTATCTCCTACTTAGCAGCAATGTGTGATTAAAGAGTGTCTATAAGTATATAAGCCCTCTTAAATTGGTCTAACTCACTAGATGGGCAATTGAGTTATCTTAAAGTGATTAATAATTGTTGGATGAGCACATACAAAGCCTTCCCATGACTTTCAGAAATAACTCACTGGTGATGACTGTAATTCTGGCACTGCAAATGACTTTTGAGGACTCATAGCTTTGTGGAAATTCTGTTCTCCTAATACGTGAGTGGAAGCCCAGGAAGATACAACTTTTAGAAACCTCAGGAGCAGTTGGCTGAGAAGATAAGAAAAGTCACCTTTCTGGGAGAAAAATGGGCGTGCTAGCAGCGTGAAACTGATACATTTCCAAGTCCCACACAGTCAGCAAGCAAATACTGGCAGGAATAGTTCCAAATTCTAGCCACAGCAACAGTGATCCTTGACCCTGAATGGTTTGGAGAACAGTGAACTCAATTTATTCACTGCTAACTGGTCTCCCCCCTCCTCATGGTTTAGAACCGTTAACCAATTTCAAGTTTAGAAATCCGCATAGAGCTCTTTCCCCCCTTCCTACATACAACTCCCCAGTGATGCAGTGCCGCATAAATGTCGTTATCGAGAAAACACCTCAATGGCAAACACTGTTTACAATCCAGATCCTCTGCTTTGCGCGGCCCCGTAGCTGCAGGTCATAGATTTTGGAGATTGTAAGGGAATGTGTGTCCTTGTGCTGTAGAGCCCTGCCTCAAGCTTCTTAGGCAACCATCTCAAGAACCTTCCGGAGTTTACTTCCTCATGCAAGGTATGACCACGCGCCTCCGCTCCTCCTGCCCTCGGGCCATCCCCGTTCTGTTGCCTGTGTCTCTGGGCTATGCATATATGTTCTTTGGCAAGTGCATTCACCTTCTTTCATCTATTTTCCCACCCAAGCCCCTCCCCTCTGACAGCTTTCAGTCTGTTCCCTGTATCCATGCTTTTTCTTTTTTGTTCATCAATTTATTTTGTTCATTAGATGCCACATGTTTGAGTGAGACCATACATTATTTGTCTTTCTCTGACTGGCTTATTTCACTTAGCATAATGCTCTCCAGGTGCATCCATGCTGTCCCAAAGGGCAGGAGCTCCTTCCTTTCGCAGCTATGTAGTATTCCATTGTGTGAATGTACCACAGTTTTTTTATCCCTTCATGTACAGAAAGAGAAACTAAGAAAACAACCCTGTTGACCACGGCAACAACAACAAAAAATAAGGTACACAGGAATAAATTTTACCAAGGAAGTAAAAGATCTGTACACAGCAAGTTGGTTATAGCATTTGCACCTAACCCCAGACTCATTAATCTCAGAATTTTAGAGATTTAAGGGACCAGAGTCCAGCCTCTCATCAACAGCAAGAATCCTTTCTTTCCAGAATAAACCCAAACAAATGTCACTTCACTTCTACTTTAAACTTTCACATCGGAAAAATCATCATGTTCCAAGGAAATTTATTATTTTGTTGGACAATTATAATGAATGATTCCTGGTTTTTGTTCGTGTTAAGGAATTTGTATCCTAGTAATTTTTTAATTCAAATAATTCTACATTATTGAGCCCTGGCTCAGTTGGGTAGCTCAGTAGGTTAGAACACCTCAGTTGTGAGTTCGATCCCTGGTCAGGGCACATACAAGAATGAACTAATGGATGCATCAATAAATGGAACAACAAATCCATGTTTCTCTCTCTCTCAAATCAATTTTAAAAATAGTTCCCATTATTGGGTAAGAGTATCAGAACAAAACTTCCATATCCATAACAGGCCCAGTATACCTCAATTGCTTCTCTCTCTCTCTCTCTCTCCCTCCCCCCATCCTGCCCCTTAAGGATGGTAGTCAACCTAAAACTAGAAGTTTCACTAATCCTGTGTTTTGGTGACAAAGCACATAAATAACAACTGATATTCTGTCTTTCAGTGGGTATATTTACCAAATGCCAGTGATGCCAACCACATAAAGTTTTATTAAAGAAGGTAATAAAACTTTCCTGAGTCTCTATGTCACAGGAATTGTGTATCTCCCTGCCTTCACTTGGTACAACAAGCCCTTCGTATTGAGATTATAAACCATACTCTACAGATGAAGAAACTGAAGTGGGTCAAATAAATTTTTCAAAGCTATAGAAGATCAGGATATTAAAAAAGGGGAGTTTATTTGGTTTCAACACAAACTTGATTCCAATGCATAACAACAACAACAACAACAAAAGAAAACAGAGGAGAGAAAGAATCAGAACTACGACCAAGTGTGAACAAAGAATCTTAGATAAAGTGACATAGTCATTCTGAAATATGATTGGTTGAAAAAATTAAGATTTAGAACTCAAAGAGGAACAGCTCAATGTCAAAACCATTTTCTGAACATAAATTTTAAGGAAGGAATTCACAGGGGTTAGGAAATCATCACACTGAAAAGCAGCCTAGGAAATCGGTGCCTTGGGCTTTAGAATCCCCGTTGGGTATAAATCAAAACAAAAGCAAAGAACAATGACCATTTATATAAATAAAAGAAATGGAACTCAGAGATATTGATAGAAAACCATAAGCCAAAGAAGTGATATGGATCTATAATGAAATAAGATTTGATAGTTTAAGAAATTAAATGGGTTGTCAAAGCCAGCCAAAGATACAAACAGTGCTGCCCAGGTTCAAGGTGATTTAAAAGCATTGATGGGTGTAAACAGGCCCACTCATCTAAAAATACCCAATTACCAGCTTAAAATCTTCTCTACCAGAATCACTTGAGTTATGGCATGGATAATTTGAAAATAAATCATCTTGGAGGGGTGGTATATTAGCCTGCTCCTGTCCACTAACCCAGTTAACTTGTCAAACACAATCAGGACAAAAGTCGAGGGATTTGGAGCATTGGGTAGATAATGTGTATAACAAGGAAAAAATGAAAAACTGGTTCCTGAGAGACAGTTGTTTCAGATTTAGATGGGAAAGGTGTTCATGAAGAAGGTTGACCAGGCTGTCCTTCAAGCCTAGGTCCTGAGAACTAGCTCCTGGTATATAACCTTCAATAAGTCTTAGTTATTTATAATACATGGCAGCTGACCAAATAGGTCATGGAGTTTTCCCTGTACATTTCCTGGTAATTAGGAAGAGTAATTTTTCCTTAACAAAATCTCTGACTCAAAATTGTTCATTATATTTTGTATGTGAAGTGTTCGTTCCTTGGGGATTAACTGAGTAAGATTGTTGGGTTGTAAAGCAAATAAGCAGAGAGGGGACAAGCAAAGAAAGAAGCGAGAAACCCTGGAGATCACTCTTGGATTTATGCTCATAATCTAATTCATCTGTTCTAAACTATTAGGGTGTTATAGGCTCCATGAAAAAAAATAAAGACTTTTTAATAGTTAGCATTATCCAATATATGAGCTTATACAGCAGTGGTCCTTGGGCATAATATACTCTAGTTCAGAGTTTCACCACTGTTTTAGCAAGGAACAAATATTTACTAATTGTTACATAGATCTAATTACCATCCTGGCCTAGGGCCTGAAATTAATGAGATCAGATCTGAAAAACCATGCCATGGATAATTAATATTGAAAAGTATAACCCAATACATTAATAATGCATTGCTGCCAACCAGTGATAATCATTTATACCAGATGCAGTTTCTCTGTAATAATACATTGCTGAAATGGTTTAAGGTTCTAAAGCAGTTTGTTTGCAAGAACTTAAAAAAAAATGAAACCTGTCTTAATGAAGATTAGCAACATATCTCTGAATCACCTACCTGCAGTTTTGAGTTTGTTCTTTATAAAATAATCTAGGTTTCATAAAAATAAAGTTATAGGATCCCACTATCTATTGTATATCAAAGTTCCTATCTACTCTTACTGGGAGGCTTTGGCTCAGCTTCATTACAGATCATTACGTAACATAAAGAATAATAATTAACACCCAAAAGTTACCAAAATTTCAACTAAAATCTATATAAAGATAGCGATGACATATCTGTAAAGTTAAAATAAATCTTGAAAGAAGTTTCCTAAATTATTGATGCTTCTACTTCTCAAACATACATATTTTTAATTTTTTCAAATTGACTTGCACATCTTTTTCATATTCATACATGTGTTACAATAATACATATTTTAATATTCTTGCCTTGAACCATATGACCTTGTCATTTTCACCTACAAAAAATGTCAATTATATGTGTCATAAACCACTCTTTCCACCATTCCACATTAATATATTTTCTTATTTGCTCAGATTAACTTGTGTAGCACCTTATTTTCCCACACTAGCAGTTTAGCCATAGAAGAAGATTGCCTCTGTAAATAATTTCATAAGTAAATCTTAAATGTTTACCATCAGAGGCTTAAAAAATAAAAATAACTTTCATAATTTTTAAACCTAGTTTGAAAAAAACATGAGACTCTGTCAAAAATTTTTCATATTATTGCTGAGTTTTTAGGTACATTATATCCTCATAGCCTACACACTTGGCTTGTCTTCAATAGATTCTAAATTTATTTGCTGTTTAGTTTTCCTTTCTATTATTTTTTTAAGTTTTTTTTTTTAAGAGAGGGAGAAAAACATCGATGTGAGAGAGAAACATTGATCAGTTGCCTCCTATACGCACCCTGACCAGTGACCGAACCCTTGACCTAGGCATGTGGCCAACTGGGGAATAGAACCCGTGACTGCTCAGTGCACAGGATGATGCTCCACCCACCAAGCCACACTGGCCAAACTCCTTTTTTAATGTTTAATGATTCAAACTACTGGCTACAAGCACTAGGTGAAAATGAACTCATCCTTCTTTTCCAGGAGTCATGTTAAAAATATTTTTTAATGCTGATTCTGATTTTTATTCCTTTTCTATAACAATTTTGTATATGATATCAATATCAAATGTGACCAGCAAAATCATTTTTCACTTAAGAAGTTACATTAAGGATCAGCTCTTCACAAATTTTTATGCGTTCTGATATGGATTTAATAGACGCTAATAATATGTTTATAAAAAAGAAGTACCTAATTCCACAGACTGAGAAACTACTGATCTCCTCAGGTTAGTTGATTATTCACTAAATGATTTCTTTCACCAATGATTTGTATTGTACTTTTTTGTGGCACATAATTATCTGGAGATGAGGAGGATTTGTATCTATATGATTTTGTAGCCTAGGAAAATTTACTTCCGGTACTTTAGTCATATTATAGCATATTTTTAAAGAGGTTTGACCATTTGTATGTCTTCTTGAGAGAAGTGTCTGCTCAAGTCCTCTGCCCATCTTTAAAGCTGGATTGTTTGTTTGTTAGGTGTTGAGTTGTGTGAGTTCTCTCTATATATTTTGAATAGTAACCCTGGTCAGAGCTGTTGTTTGAACGTATCTTCTCCCATTCGGTTGGTTGTGTGTATGTTTTGTGGGTGGTTTCTTTTGCTCCTTAGTTTGATATAGTCCCATTCATTGGGTGGTGATTGGATAAAGAATGTACGGTGCATATAGATAGTGGAATATGGCTCAGCCATAAGAAAAGATGAGATGTTGCCATTTGCAGCAACATGGATGGACCTTGAAAACACCACGCTAAGTGAAATAAGACAGAAGACGTTACGAACCATGTGATTTCACTCATGCCTGGGATATAAAACAGAAAGCAACCAATGAACAAACAAGAAAAACAAGCAAAAAAACTCATAGACACAGTAGACAGGTTGGTGGTTACCAAGGGGAAGGGGGGGTGGAGGGAAAGTAAAGGGTAAAGGGGTGAAATATACGGTGACAGGTGAAGATTGACTTTCGGTGGTGGACGCTCAGTGCAGTATAGGTGATGCACCCCGAAACTGATGATGTATCACAGAAGTGCGAGAACTTATATAATCTTAACTAACCAATGTCAGTCACCCCAATGAATGGAGTTCTCAAAAGAAAAAATAAATGAATGGGTCTGACATGTCATGCGATTGGTGAATTTTATTTTAGAAGTACTGTGTATTTCTAATGCCACAATGTATTCCTAAGAAATACTTGTTGCTAACATACTTGTGGAAGACACACACTTAAGTTAGCTGAGATGAGAATAGGGAAAGTGTGGTTGAGATGTGCTGGACCTAAGAGAAAGGGAGATACGGCCCAACTCAGGAGTCTGGGAACCACACAGTGAGAGCTGTCAGAAAGGGAAGCTTTTTTTCCCTTTGGCCCATTGCCTCTCCTTCACTCTTTTCTCTTTACAAACTGGGTTTTGCTTTTCTCTGTGATGGGTCAAAACTCACTGTCCAAGAATCATACTATATAAGTAAACATTGTATGAATGTGTATATTTGGGGGCATTTCTGTATCTGCTAAAGTTTTTTAGTTTAGCTACCAGTGTTTCGTTTTACTATGGTCAGATGAACATACACGTAGATTATAGTGATGCATATAAATTTGTCAAGGAGATCACATGACATGATATTTGTATCACTGGGGAGAAACAAAGATGAGCAAATGTTTAAATAGAGTGTAAAAAATTAGATACAGAAGCCAAGAGGCCAATGAACCAGATACAGAAATCCAGGTTTTTAAATTCTCAACATGTATGTGTACCAATGTCTCCATGTTGCCAACATACATTTTCAATGCAAAAAATCAATAAAAATATAAAGTTCAATAAGTCAAAAAAAGCTCAATAAATTTTATGGATATTTAAATGACATGTTTTAAGCATGTTTTCATACTATTTTGTCATTTGTGACTTTTTAAAAGTGAAATATCAAAAAAGCATGACAATTTAACATTGAAAAAGCTTCAAAAACAAAACAAGACATTTTATTTCATTTTCAGTAGCATTCATTAACTAGGTGGTTGCTAGTTCTTGGAAAATCAAATCTGAATAAATCTCAAGCACTATAAAATTTATAATTACTTTATAAACTTATTTTTATAATAAATTTAATGATAACTTTAGTGGCTAACTAGAATTCCTAATTGTCTCTTTAATGTGTTTCTAGATGTGTATTTTACCCTCTAAAATTCTTATTTGTGAAATGGTAAAGGTTTCACACTATTAATAAAACATAGTATCCATTTTCAATAATGAATTTGATGCTATTTAATTATAATTTCTTTAAAAGCTTTAAAAGTTAGTTCATTTTATACAACAATAAAAACATTTTCTATGTCTTTTCAAAGACAAAGTTAAGCTGTATCTTATATAGTCAAATATATAGAATATTTAAGTTATATTTTCTTCATATTGTTTTTTGTTATATTTAGAGAAGTCTTAAGTGACTAGAGGGGGAGGGGCTATTGAATAATTATTATATCTAAATGACTCTTAAGGGCACTTTTCAAATATTGAATGGCTTCGTGACAAGCTCTTCTGAAAACTGAAAAAATCCCCAGCTTTGTACGTGGGCGATCCCTGACCCCCGGGGGCCACGGACCGTTCAAGGACCGTTAGGATCCGCGGCAACGGGAGTTCACCTGAGCTCCGCCTCCCACACTCTAGAAAGGCAGGTATGAACAATTTCATCTAATGATTAATATTATAATCAACAATGTCTTTAAAAAAGATTTGAATCATACTAGATAAGGATTATGTTATTTTTATAATTTTTCCATAATTAAACAAAGAAAGAGGTAAAGAAAAATAAGGGATGTATGATTAAGGATTAGAATTCACTGTAAGATGGCGAAAAAATCCTCCTCTAGTTAAGTAACCGAAATGGAAAGAAAATGCACTTTAGAAAGTCTCGAGATCGGGATAAAATTTTGCCTAATCGGTTCATCAAATTAATGCAAATTACCTTCCAACCAAAAAAAAAAAAAAAAAAGATAAGAAATGAGAGGTTTGCAAGGAAGAAAACTCATTGCAGAGTCACTGGGTGTGCCCTTGCCCTCTCAACTGATCTTATCTTCGACCCTGCGGTGAGAAGGTGAGAATCCTTCCTGGGTCGTGCTTAAAACGTGGCACTTCACGTAAGGGGACTGTGAGGAGAGACCGAAACTTGTAAAGTGCCACGGGAAGAGGCTCTCAGTTCTACGTGGCTGATGAACAGTGCTTAACACATTGGCAAATTACCGGGAAGAAACTGTAGCCCAGGAAGGGAATGACGTTGGAAAGCAACGTAGCAGGGACCAGTGGTATGGAAACACGTAGGGTCTAACAAATAGCCCTTCGCGCTGCCTAGTGCTTGGGGAAGACATGCCGTTCACAAAAGTGAGTTGGGAGACCCTTACCCGGCTTCTGAAATTTTCTTTATACATCTGCTGGGCCACAAAAATAATCTAATGTGATCTCTCGACGTTTGAGAGGCAACAGCTCCACCCTAACGAGGTGATCTGGACACTACATAGCACACTCGCCACCTAGTGGATGTTCCCTGTAATTTTCCTCTTTATTTTGTATTTGTTCTTAGAACGCCTTCTTGAAACGTAAATCACCGGTTACATTTCACGATGTAAAACGAAAGTGCACATAGTATGTGTTGCTTGATACTGTGGCCAAGGCATGTCTGACATGCTGTTTTATAATCCGAATAGTGTTGGAGATGTTAAATGAATTCATATAAATAATCAGGCACGGTGGAGAGGACCAGGTCTTAGAATAAAAGTGCTGCTAGTCCCCCTTCCTTCCTTCGGGGATCATTTGCTATTGCGGGGCCACCGGAAATGCGTTGTGTGCACAGGACGGCTCCTGGGATTTCGATCCAACGTTACCCTTTGGCTGCGTTCTTTCATCTCCCCGTCTTGGCTTGGAAAGTTCAGCTCCGCTGTGCCTGAACAGTGATGATGAAGTCTTGTCTTTCCTTTTCCTCTCCTTCTCCCATTATTTTACCTGTTCACCAGGGCGCTCTTGCAAGGCCCAGAGAAACAAACGTCTAGTGTTGGAGCAGCTTTAGGATTTCCAGCCTTGGCGGACACCTCTCCCATCCCGGGAGTATAGCTGACCGGCTCTTTTCAAGTACTAGTTACAGCCAAGCGGTTTCATTTTTCCATCAGAACCATCTCCCCTGAAAGTAATCATCATCCTGACCCCAATATAATGAAATTAGAGATGGAGGACTACAAAGGATTTCCACGGTTTATCATGTCTGCTACCAGAGTTTCAAAAATTCTTGATAGGCTTATCTATGCAATAACTCCATATCTGGTGACTAAACCTTTTCTATTTTGCCTTCTTAACAGCAGTCCTGTGCATAATTCACACGTACACATAGTTTTTTTAGTGACCTGTCAACTGTCTTGTACTATGAAGAGAGTGAGTGAACAAGAAACATCGCCATGCATATTAACAAAACCTCTACATCCTTGCATTAGAGTCCTTTCTAGGTACCCATATTTGATGCCCTGTATTAATGGGTGACTTCTGCTTTTGCAATAATTTGTTCATCTAAGGGTCTTTTCTCATTCCCCTAAATTTCTGTTCTGCTTTGGTACTAGATAACTTGTATCCAATCCCTAACACCATTATCAGCTTACCTCACATGGAGTTTTAAGTACATAAATCAAGCATCAACCAATGTAACACATGTTTTCACACAGCACAATATGATCACAGAAAAAAAAAGAACCTGGAGAAGTAATGTAGCCCATTAAATGAAGTGGCATTACTATGTAGCTAATAGAATGACAATATGGTAACAGACTCACTGTTAAACATAGTCGAGCTCTCGTGGGTGGTAGTGTGGTAATTCTGTGGTGTAAGTACTATATTTAACTGGCAAAAGTCTTTCACATGAAAAATGAAGGATGAAATCGTAGTAAATATTTATCTGGATGAAACAGAGTAGGAAATCTCCCGAGAGCCAGGAGGGAGGGGCATGAAATGCAATGCATTACAAAGTGTTAGGAAAATGATGATTTTTCAGAAACTGTATACAGTGATGTACAATTTATAAACAATATAGGAGTTTGTGGCATCACTAGTACCAGATTTCATATAGATATTGAACAATTTTGGCATATCACTATCACATACACACACAGATACAGACCACCAAAAAGGAAAAAAATCCCAACATGATACAGGACCTGTTGGAAATATTTTCCAACAGCCAAAATGACATGTTTTTTGGTGATCCAGGAGTATGCTAGAGCCTGCTTGTACCAGCTTGTAAGAGCCAGATGAGCTAATAATTGTCAAATATCCAGGAATTCAGTGAGCCTTGTTAAATAAAGCCATTATTAATATTAAGAGCTTGGAAATCTGACAGCCTTTTAATTAGAAATATTTTAAACAGAACTCTCCTTTTGTTATATAGGAAAGACATTTTATCAAACACATACATAACCTTTTTAAAAAATCACCACTATTTTAAATTACATTTGTTCAACAAAGAAGTGTTAGGCTTCCTTTAAATTGCTTCTGTAGTGCATACGTGTTTAAAAAAAAAAGCACAACTCTATCTTTGGTCACATTTTTCTGTACATAATCAGGCTGTGTCTGATCACCGAAGCGTCCTGATTAAAGTCAGCAAGGCACTCCAAAAATTCTGTGTAAAAGCTAATTGCATATATGCAAAGTTCTCATTAGGACAATCCACATCAGTCACTCAGAGTTCTTTGACTTAACTTTTTGTCTGGAAAAACAACTATATCTGATTTCCATGATTTTAATTGTTGCCATCTCCACCGGAAATGCCACTAAGTTCTCAGTGAATAAATTCATAATCGACGTCATATGTTTTACTTTGAAATGCTTCCTTCCCCTAAAGCAACGGAGACTCGGGCACAGCAGAAAAAGCAGTCGCCTGGGTGTCAGGAGACTGGAGATCTGCTCTGAGCCCCGCCAGCAGCCAGGGGCGTACAGGTGGGACGGCCGGGTCAGCCCCCTCAGCCTCGCCACCCACTCACTGGTCAGTGACTAAGTAAAAGTTTAGCTCTGGAAGCAGATTTAGCATCAGGCTGATCTTCCTCTGATTTCAGCTCCAGCACTGAGTGAATCTGAGATTTGGGGAAATCATGTAATTCCTCCAACTCTCCCTTCCATCAGCTTTTAATTAAAAATTTAAAAACACTGATTCAGGGTTTTTTTTGGGAGGGTTGTTTGTTTTGTTTTTGAGACCCGAAACAACTTACATAAAGCATTGGCGGAGAGGGCGGCCCATTATAAGCAGTATGAGAGTTTCTTATGATTTGCCCTTTCGCAGAACGCAGAGCAAGAAGCCACTGGCCAAAGCGCTGTGCCGCCCTGTCGCGCAGCCTCTGCTCCCAGATGCTAAGGCCTGGACACCCCTCGTCCACCGAGGGCCGAACCCGGGCTTCCCACGTCTCCCCTAAACCCTGGCCTGCTTTGTCTCCTCCAGGAGGTTGGCATGTGGATCCCGAAGTCTCGCTCTTCTCTCATCAGCACAGACACGCGCTCTGTGCTTTATCCCACGTGTGTGTGAGTGCACCCTCCCTGGCACTGTCTCTCCCTGCAGCTGTTCGCTCTTTTGTCACCATGACATTCTACAGAGCTGTCCACACAGCCTACCTCCACTTCCTCTCTCATCCAGGCCTCACCCACCTGTCCCCGCTCCTGCACTGGTCCAGGTGAACTTCTCTGTCCAGGGTCCTGACCAGTCCCCGTGACACCATCCAGCACAGACTCCTCCGTCATCTCACTCCCCTCTCAGCACCCCGCAGCAGAAGCCAGCCCTCGCTTTGTCTGAGGACACTCCCTCCCTGAGCTCCCTGTCCCTTCTCCATCCTGAGTGACCTGCTAGTAGGAGTTGACTGATTGCCAGTTTCTTGGCTAGATTCATCTTTCTACTCAGCCTGCCCTGCCAGGGTCAGCCAGGGCTCTCAGTCCTGGTTCCTCTTCTCTCTGAACTAAACCCAGAAAAAAATCTCTTCTGTCCTCATGGACGTAAGCATTGCTTAATGGTACTTACGCACAACTTTGAAAAGACAGGTGATAGATGCTCGCTAGATAAATACGGGTTGTTACTTCTCCGGCACATGACGGCTTAGGTTTACACCCTCGTTCTGCCACTTACAAGCTGCACAGCTTCAGACAAACCCTGTAACCTCTCTGTTCACTTGACCTTAATTCCATTTCATAGTGTTAATGGAAGTATCATCAATGTTGAGTCCTTTCAAAAGTGTCTGGCACATAATATAAATGCCTTATAAATGTTTAATATCATTGCTATTTTTACAGTAATTTAGATTGTCACTCCCTTACTTAAATGCTTCTTCCATTGCACCTAGAATAAAGTTCAGCATCTTTATGGCAGCCTAGCAGGCCCTGCATCGCCTGACACCAGCTCCCCCACAATCTTAATTCATATCCTCCGTTCCCCCTTCTTCATCATCTTCTCATCACATGACTTCTCATCACCCAGGCTCCTCAGACATGACGACATCTTTCTTGTCTCTGGGATTTTGCACACATCCACCCACCCTGCTTTCCTAGGCGACTGCTTCGCACCCTTTAGGGTCTAGTGTGAGTGTATCCTCCTTTTCTTACACACTGTCCGTGGCCACATAGCCAGGGTTGCTCCCCGCTTCCCCACCCCAGTCTTCTACCTGGACCCTTCTCTGTCTCCTTCACGGTGCCCATCACAGGGGAATAGCTGGTGCTGACGGTTTTATGTTCTTCTCTGCCAAAGTGTGAGGTTCAAGAGGGCAGGAACTCTGTTTCTCTGCACTGTTCAGTGTCCCACACTGCAAGGCACTCAAAGCTATTTGTGCAAGATTAAGTAAGAGAAGGCATTGGAGAGTAGTTGCTTCCCCCCCCCAATATAAGGTACAACTTTAAATAGATCTGCCAATGAAGGGTCGTATAAAGCAGCATTCAAGCAACATTAAAAACACACTGGCAAATGATGCCAGAGTGGAAGTCTGCTGGCCTTGACCGGAGTGGCTCAGGAGGTTTGGCATGGCCTCGCAAACGGAAGGGTCTCCAGCTCCATTCCAGGTCAGGGCACCTGTCCGGGTTGTGGGTTCGGTCCCCAGTCAGGGCGCATGCAGGAAGCAACTCATCAACGTTTCCTTCTCACATCGATGTTTCTCTCACTTTCTTTCTCCCTCCCTTTCCCTCTCTCCAAGGAAGGAAGGAAGGAAGGAAGGAAAGGAAGGAAAGGAAGGAAAGGAAGGAAGGAAAGGAAGGAAAGGAAGGAAAGGAAGGGCCTTTCGTATTTCTGCATTTACTGTATTTTTTTAATAAATGAAGAAAAGGATTGATACTATTTGTAACATGTCTGTGTAATACCACACATTTTCCTTGCTTCTAAATAAAATGGAATATCTTGATTTTCCCTTGTTAAAAAACTTGAAAAAATAATAGTCCCCTTTTTTATTTGCAGCATGGTACTTCAATTAATAGCCAGCATAGATTTCATACGGATTGAGTATCAGGCTGACTGCTCGGCTCCAGCACTTTCCAGCTGCTCCACCCAAAGCCGTGTGATCTGATCTGCTCCCATACCTTCCCTCTGCTCCAGGGGGTCTCCTGGTGGGCGATGAAACCTTCGGTCTGCTACGACCTGTTGTTCTCACCTTACACACCATCTGGCTGCTCTAACTGGGCCTGCTGCTCACATCTGACACCTTCCCTCTGCGTGCCCAGGCTGGTCCTCTGTGCTGGGCTCTGAGCTGCATGGTCCCTGCTGGGACTCTGAGGCTTCTCCTTTGTGGGGGGGG
>PVKU01012180.1:0-37423 GCA_004027475.1 Anoura caudifer | reverse complement strand
CCCCACCCCTGACCTGGCCCCAGACCTGCAGCGTCTGTTCTGAACCCGCACTGCCTGGTGCTCTGCAGACTTGGCCTCACTCGTACCGGGAGGCGGGCGCGGTCCCTGTCGTCTTTGTCGCGACAACCGCCATGTGTGGAGTCCCTGCCCGGTCCTTGTTCACGGCCTCCCACCTGAGGGGGGAGACGGATGCTACGCTGGAGTGAAAAAGAGGGAGAGGCAGCAGACGGTGCTCACTGTGCTGCGGAGACTTCAGAAGGCGCACCTGGCCCGGTGGGGGGCGCACTTTCCAGGGAGGCTGGGGACCCAGCGTCCGGACCCCCAGAGGTGGGGCTCTGAGGAGCCGGAGAAGCCCTGCGAGACCCACCCAGAGAAGGGCCGCGGGGAGGCCCCCGGGCGAGCGGGCAGGGCTCCGTAGGCACAGCATGCGGGGGTGTGGCTGCAGGCTGGGCGTGGAGTGGGCGGCGCAGGGACACTCGGGGTGTCCCGGGAGTGTGGGGAGCCGCCGAGTGGCCTTCTCAGCAGACTCGCTTGTCCTCCTGTCTGCCCTTGGGTCAGTAGCCCCCTGCGGCCCAGATGACAAAGCTGGAAGGAGCCGTGGCAACTGGCAGACACGTCCCCTCCAGCGACTGAAGGGCTGTCACAGCAACTGAGTCGGCTTGCGGGAGGCGGCCCCGAGTGCAGTCCGTCCCCGTTGCGGCAGATGGGTTTTAGGTGTGTTTCACGCTGTAGATACTCTCCCGGGGGGGGGGGGCAGTGAGAAGAGGTACCTGGTGCAGTGGCGAGTTGCCCATCCCGGGCAGAGTCCAAGGGGCGCTATGCTTGGAGTCAAATCTGGTGAGAGCGCTGACCTTCGGCGATGGAGCAGAGGGGTCTTGGGTGCAAAGCAGGTGGGCCTGGCTGACCCCGGGGTCTCCCTGGGTGGTCTCTGTGCAGCTGGAGCGTGGAAGGGTGTCACAGCGGAGAAAGGTCCGTGGCCCCACAGACCTGGACCTTGGGTGGCTCAGCTCAGCCGGCGGAGTTGGCTCCCAGCTCGGGGCGGGAGTGCGCCCGGTGGTCGGTAAATTTTGCAGCTCAGCTGACTTCATCCTGGCCCTGGAGGGAAGTGGAGGGAAGACTTCCTCATCTGAGAAGACCGAATGAGGAGCAGGTGTCTTTTCAAGCTATTAATAGTCAGCTGGGGGGACAACAAGCCTTATTCCGAAAGGAGCCCCCAGCCCGCCGGCTGCCGCTGCCCGTGGGCGTTTCTCGTTCTTGGCGTTGGAGAGTCATCACGGTGAATGGCTGAGCCTTCCTATCCGGGTCATGGGACAAGGGGTCCGAGTTCATCCTCCCTCCCTAAATTTCCAGGGGAGGGCCCCAGAACACGGTGGGATTCTGAGATGTGGGTACGGCACGGACTGACGTCCAGAGACAGGGGTGGCCGGTGGAAGGCATGCACAGATCGTTTGCTGGTGTCTTCATTCTTCAGCGTGGGAGTCAGGGGTTGGGTTTTCAGGCAAAGGGGTGCCCACTGCCAGGGGCGCGCTGAGTGGCATCGTGCACAGTCTCGAGGTTGGAAGTCCGGGTTGTCGAGGTCTCGTGTGGGTGCGTGTGTGCCTGCGATGCACTTTCAATCTCCATTTAAAAACTCATGCCACTTTGCTCATTAACCATACTACTAAGGAGGACGATGGCTTTTCTTCAAAAAAAAAGGTCTCCAGCGTCTGTGGTGATGGGTTCCTCCGGAGAAAGTTAATTGTGTTGCAGACGAGGGAGGGGCCGACTTGATTTCTCCTGGTGGAAGGAGCCTGTCTCTGCCCTGCCGGGGGCGGGGGTTCTGTTCTGGGGCAAATGGCTCTTCCCAGCAGCCACCACTCCGGCAGGTGGCTTCCCACACTCACAGCGGGTGGCGGGAGCCTGCGGTTCCAGGAGACGGTTATCACAGTCAGTCTCCCAGGTCAGGAGCCGGGAGTCTCCCAGCTCCCCTTCCGTGGTGCCGCTCAGCCCCGTCTGGGAGAAGGGACCCTGATCTGGGAGGAAGGGGGAGGTGGCAGGGTGTGCAGATGCCACCGATGCCCAGAAAAGCGGGAGTGCAGAGCTGCGTGGGGTGTGGCCTGATAGGATGACCCATGGCAGTGACGAGGACAACCGTGGCCTGGAACCCCCCGAGTTCCAACGTGCCCCTTGCTCCCCATTCATACCCAACTTGCAGTCGGACCTTCGGTTGTGGTTAGGGCTTTCGGTCACCATGGAGACAAGATGGATACAGGTAGCCATGGTACCAGGCAGGGAGGTTCAAGAGGTTCTGACATCTTCAGGGACTTGGGATCCGGAGTGGACACATCACAGCTGCCCACCCAGACGGACCACCCTCCCCATGCCCTGAGGCCCTGCTGCCCGGGGAGCCTGCTGATGGCTGACTGGGGTCACAGTGTGCCCTGCAGCCAGGACCTCGGTGGCCACTTTGGCCCAAGCCTGAGTGGCTCTCTGCCTGGGAATCCTTCCCAGTCACCCTCTCGGCCTGTGTTCCCGAGCTGGCTTCTGCTGTGGACCTGCCGAGCACGTCTGCAGGGACGTCCCCCGCCTCTGTGCTGACAGGCGTTCACTCCGGGCAGCCTGGCTGGTTGGCTGGTCCCCAACCTCTGTGTCTCTTACTGAGGAAGTCCCTCCTGCTATCCGACCACGTGCCACCCTGCTGCAAGGTGTGACGGCCACATTGTACGTGAGCACTCGAGCTGAGGGTATGGCAGAAGGAACCTTTCCGAGGTGGCCTCACCTCATTAATTTTGATTTTAACTATCGAAGGAGGCTTTCCCTTGACCAGCAGCGGGCCTGGTCCCTTGCCGTCCTTCCCTGCCCCGGGAGGTGTTGCGCTGAGGCCTCGCCGAGCCCGGGAGTCCCGGGTCATTCCCTGGGGACAGGTGGTGCTGACTTTGTCTTTGCACCATCGCCTTTCTCTCACTGAATACCAACACCGGGTTTTGACATGAGGCTTCTGAAAGTAACAGCTGCCATTTGATCTGTGACCTTCAAAAACGTTTGGTGAGGTTAGGAGTGGGGGCCATTTTAGAGAAGGGACCGTTTTCCAGCCGCTGGAGAGCCTGGCAGAATCCCCAGGTTGCGGCTGCTCCCTGCTGGTATCTTCTTGCCTGTTTGTGCGCCTGGGACCTTTGGCAAGGTGGCTTTAAAGACTTTTACTTACTGATTCTACAGAGAGAGGGGAAGGGAGACACAGAGAGAGAAACATGGGTTTGTTGTTCTACTCACTGATGCACTCATTGGTTGAGTCTTGTCCGTGCCTGGACCGGGGATCGAACCCACGACCTTGGGGTCCCAGGACAACACTCTGACCCACTGAGCCACCCGGCCAGGGCCCAGCGTGGTCGTTTTAACGTGCTCCGTAGGAGAGAGAAAGACCAGCTCCCCCTGGCAGCACAGGGAGGAATGCAGGGGCAGGTCCCCTCTCTGGGCCTCAGTTTCCCCTCTGGTGAAGAGGTGAGCTCCTTCCCCGCAACCTCTCCGGCTCCTGGATGCGTGACTTCCTTTTTCTTCAGGGGAGAGCTGACCAGCCATCACTCTCAGGGGGGCACTGAATGTCCCTGGACTTCTCTGCCCCTGAGTGGCTCCGAAGTGGCCCTCCCAATCATGCAGACAGAGAACCAGGGGATCCCATGGCCCCTGGAAGGGGCCCCCAGGACCTCCTGTCCTGGCCTCACAGAGCCCCAGGGCTGGTGGCCAGGAGGAGGGGCTTATCTGCACAGCCCGCCCCCCACCCCTGTTCCCTGGAGTGTCCCCGCAGCTCTGGGCCCGAGCCATGGGTTCTGGATTCCAACAAAAAAGGCCAGGACCGCCTCCCCACGCGAGGACTCTGGGAAGGCCCTTTTCGAAGTGGGTAGTGAGGCCCGGGGGAGGGCCGCTCCCTCCCCTGGGTCCTGTGGTCAAGCCCCCTCCCCACGTCCGTTGTTCCGCTCAGGGAAACCTGACAAAGCGCCCCCGGTGCACACACTTGAAGAGATCGGCCTGGACAGGAGACGTTTAGTGCTGGTTAGGAGATCAGGGGACAGCAGTGGCAGAGAGTGCCAGGCGGTCGGAGACCGTGGGCTCCCGGCCCCTGCCCCAGGGCCTCTGCTCTCCCTCGCTCTGAGGTGTGAGGTGAGGGGTCGAGCACCGCGGAGCAGGGACCCTGCCCACCTGCCTCCCATGCAGCCCCCGAGTCCCCCCAGCCAGGGCCGCTGCCAGGGAGCATGCTCCGTTCCCTCACTCACCCATCGGTCCTCTGGGCTCTGAACCTGGGCCACACCGGCTCTGGGCTGAGGTGTTCACAGACGCCACACTCAGCTCTCTGCTCAGGGCTCAGGGCAGGGGGCAGGCACCCCGGCTTTTCCATGCCAGGCCAAGGGCGCTGGGCGTGAGCCAGGAACACCAGCGTGGGTCTTCTTCCCAGACTCCTGGAGGAGGTACAACCACCTCTTCATTTTCTGGGCCCCTGGGAAACCCTGAGGTCCTTTTGGCCTTCCCAACAGCTGCCTTGGAGGCTGACCACACACAGCTCCCCGCAGGGCCGTCTGGAGGGGTCAGAGGGCGGGGGGCTGGAACCTTCTGTGTCACGTGGATGAGCACTTGGAGGGAGACAGCAAGGCCAAGTCAGCGTGCGCAGCCCCAGTAAGAGACAGCTGAGTGAGGACCGCGATCGGCCGGAGGCAGAGCTGGGGCTCTGACCATTGGGTGGTGCGGCCCATGCGCGCCTCTGGGCTGGTTCCTTCCCCTCTCTGGGCCTCAGTGTCCCCCAGGAAGCACCGTGTTTGCCCGGGCGAGTGAGGGACATGGGGCTTCGTCCCCCGTAGCCACAGAGTTGGCTGAGTCGGCACGTTCGGCTCCCCAGCAGGCTCGAGGCTCATGGCGCGCCTTTTCCTTTAAGCGCCGTGTCCGCATCTCACTGGGCTAAGCTCCCAGTCTGCAGCCTTCTGTGCTCACGGGGCAACCTCTTCCTCCAAAGCTCGGCTTCCTTCCAGGCCTGTGGGCGGAGCGCCTGCCCCAGGTTCACCTGTCCAAGAGGGCGAGGTGCATCGTCAAGGCTCTCGACAGCTTCCGTCTGCGTGTGCACCTGCCTTCATTTTCTTTCTCTGGACCAGAATTTAGGGCACCGGGACCAACAAAAGCTGATTTCCTCGGGTGCGCACTGCGCCGCGTGGGACAGCGCACACAGCAGTGTGACGCTGCGCGCGCACGGAGTAGATCCGGCTGTGGGCGGAGGGGAACCGGCGGAGGGCAGGGTGGCCGTGCGCCTCTTGGCTGTGAAGCGGCATGAGGCGGGTCTGCAGCGGGGCGAGGTTGGGGGACTCCGAAGGGCTGAGTGCTGGGCACGCCCTGAGTGCCCCAGGCGGGGCTTCACCACCACCCTGGGAGCAGCAGGGGGATTTCAAACGTCGCCTCTTTCCAAAGTGATTTCCTTCCTCAGCTGTTGCCTCCCTTTCCTCCTCTAGGCTCTGCTCCGGGCCCCCCCCCCGCCCCCGGGTGCTGACTCCACTGCACTCCTTCCGTCCACATCCATTCCGTTCTCTGAGGCCCCGTTTTCCACTGTGACATGGAGACGAGCCTCAGGTGTCACGTGAAGGCCTCGGGGGAACCTTTTCACGTCTGCTGAGCCGGCATCCACGGGGCGCACACAGGATCAGACCCCTGCGCTCGCAGCTTTCGGGGTCCTGTCCGTGGCTCCAGGGGCATCACAGAGACCTTCCCGGTGGCAGCTTGGCAGTGGGGACGGCCTTTATCTGCTGCCGCAGCCCCTGCCCTCTGCGGGGCAGGTGGAGGGCCCGAGACTCCTCGAGCCCTCAGCCCCAGGGACCGGGCAGACCCTCACAGTAACATTTAAGTTCATTTGTGCCCTTGCCGGCTCCCCCAGAAACCTGCCTGGACGAGCCTCCCCAGGAGCCGGCCCCGGGTCCAGAACACCTCGCTCCTGCCTGCAAATCGCAACAGCGCAGAACCGTGCTTCCCAGGCAGCGTTCATTGTTTTCGTCCGGCTTGTGGAAGTCACGCACGCTTGCTGCGCGTAGTGCAGAAAATAGGCAGGCAGGTAAGGGAAAGGATAAAATCCCCCAGAATGCCGAAAAGGTCAGCTGCGCTGCGCCTTGGGTGGATTTCCTTCAGTCTGGAACAGAGAGAAGCAAGACGCAGGGGGAAGGGCGGCAACGGCCACTCTCGGTTGGCGCCCCCTACCTGCTGAAGGAGAGCGGTGCGCAGGCTGGGGGCCACCCTGCTGACGGGTGCCCCGGGCCACTCCCCTGGGGGGAGGGGGTGCACGTGTCCTTACCAGGTTCGGACTTCTGCCTCGCGGGTGCGGATCCGGGAGTCATTTCCCGTGAGCTTGGCTTCTAGAGCAGGGGTGTCAAAGTCATTGTCACCGGGGGCCACAGCAGCCTCGCGGTGGCCTTCAAAGGGCCGAACATAACTTTAGGACTGTGTAAATGTAACTGCTCCTTAACAGGCAAGCGAGAGCTCAGCGCTGCCGCCGGGTGGAAAGACGGTGCTGGGCCGGATAAAACCAGGTGGGGGGCTGGGTTCAGCCCGCGGGCCTTGTGTCTGCCACCCGTGGTCTGCGGGAATGGTGACCTGCGGCTCCTTACTCAGCTCGCTGTTTGCGAGACCTCTCTCTGCAGCCGTGGACTCGTTCAGCGCCTTCATTTTGGTGACGGGGTTGCATCCTGTTGCACGAATGTTCATTCTCCTTCCTGACTGCTCCCCCATCCCTCTGCCACCATGTGTGTCCTCCTGAGTGTCTCTGGGCAGGGACACGGTGCTGGGCGAGGCTCCGGGGAGGGCCAGCGCGGTGTCGGGGCCACAGCTGGGGGCCTAGAACCCAGACTTGTGTTGGAAGGGAGGGTGAAGGAGGGTGAAGGTGGGCGCCGTCCTTGTCAGCTGGCGCTGTAAGATCTTCCCAGGCACCTGCCGGGAGGTGTGGGCACACCGCTCACCCATGGCAGAGTTCACCAGCCTGGGAGCCTGTAGCCGTGAGCAAGGCATTCCAAAGGTCACACCAGGGACAGATGTGGTGGGCCAGGCGCAGGTCGCTGGGGTCCTCCGTGGGCAAGCATGGCGAGCAAAGGGCTCCTGCCGTCGTAGAGGCAGGCGGCAGGGGCGCCGGCCAGCGGGCGGTCAGCCCTCTGCGGCAGGGAGCTCTGACCCTGTGGGACAGGCCAGCTCCCCTGGGACCTGACTGTGACACCGAGAGATGATGTGGGCTCCTGGTGGGGAGCCAGATCACACCCGCCCTCCCCAGGAGCGTGTGGAGTCATCTTAAGATGCCCAGGGGAGACCAGGGTCTTGGAGACGTCAGGCCAGCAGGGTGCAGCGTCCACAAGGAAGCCCTGTCCCCGGTGGCATCAAGGCTGGCTCCGGACTGTCCTCGGGTGGGTGGGCTGTTGAAGGGTCCCTGCAGGGCCTCAGGGGGCAGTCACCGAGGTCCTCGGCTCAATCCGGGCAGCAGCCTTGCGGGGTAGCTCAGCTCCCTGCGCACCAGGGCCGGCGGTGCGCTGATTACAGCTGCCGAGCAGCGAGGAACTGTCACCGCATCACCCCTTCCGCGGTACGGGCAGCCTGGTCCACCCCGGCTGCCAGCCTGCCGGTGCCTTTTGTCCCCCCGCCCACCCCAACTATCTGTCTCTTTTTGACAGCTCTTGACTTATAATCAGGTATGAAGTTCATGCATTTTTTAGTAAGTCTTCAGCTGTTTTTGCCACTGAAAAATTCATAGGGTGACACATTCCTTTAAAAAATGTTTATTCATTAGACGTTTCTCGTCTGCACGTGGGCGCCATCCGCTCTTGCCAGGTTGCTGCCGTCTCAGCAGGGGCTGGGGGCCAGCTGGGGCTGTCCCGGGCTCCCCACCCCGGGCTCCCCCTGTGACAGTTCGGGGGAGGGTCCTCGCCGCCCCCCCCCCCCACCAACGGGCTTCCCGGCAAGGGGCAGACAGCTTCCCCCTGGAGTTTCCCGGGGGCCAGGCCTGGCCCCGCACTCTGTCCTTGCAGGTCCGTCTGTCCCTCCCAGCTCCATGTTCTTGCACCTGCAGCACCCACCCCTCAGGTGGAAGCTTTCCCTCCACTTCTGCTGACTGGGAGCCAGACCTCTAGGCTGAGCCTGAAAGCCCCTTCGCCCGAGACGCCCTGCCCACCCAGTGCTGCGTCCAGACTCCTGGGTGTCCCCTGGTGGTGGGTGCTGTTCCCGAGGTTTTCACATGCAGCCACAAGTCCTTGCCTCAGTCCCGTGTTGGCATCCGGGGCCGTGCCGGCTGCCACGGCAGCAGGAGCTGATTGCCCTGCACAGCACGGTGGGGCCCTGTCCCCGCCCTGAGGGGTGAGAGGCCCCGCCTTCCCAGGCTATCAGTGGACGGTGCCTGGGCAAGCCGGGCAGCCTGGGCCCGGCTTGGTTGTAAGGGCTGTCTGCCCTGCGCCCTCTGGTCCCCCACACATGGGAACTGCTACACGAGCCGTGCAGCACAGACCTGGGGGGACGTGGAGGAGCCCTGACTGGCGGCCGAGCCTCGGCTTCCTGTCTGTGAAGCAGGCGATGTGGCAGCGCTGACCTGGCAGAGCCGGGGGAGCGTCGGGGGTGCGCAGCAGCCACTGCACAGGTGAGCTGCTGGGGCCATTCCCGATGCAGGGGTGCTGGTAAGCTGGGCAGGGGGCGGGGGCAGGGGCAGGGGCCTGTGGGGTGTGGCCGGGCCTGCATCCCGAGGACCTGGCTGTGGGTGGCCCCTCTGGGACAGGTCCTCATTGCTGTCTGCACAGTTCCCACGTTCCCCCACACCGGCACAGCCCAGGGACCCCCATCTGCCCAGATCAGCCCCAGCAGGCACCGGGATGTTTGGCCTCCCTGCCAACCCCGGAACGTAAAGAGCAGAGCTGAGGGCTCAGTGCTAACCCGACAGGCTCGCTCTCCAGCTGGGCCTCCCCTGGCCTTCGTCACAGATCATGTCCCCTCTGGTCCTCAGTGCACTGGCCCCAGGGTCAGCCAGCTCCCCACCCTGTCCACCTCAGGGGAAACCCTGGAGCACCCTGCCCTCCTAGGGACCCAGTCTGGGCAGCGTCTCAGCCATGCCATCCGCTTCAGGTCCTCTGACAGCCTGCTCACAACCTCAGAGTTTCGGGGCTCCAGGGGACCCACCTCTCCCTGCAGAAAAGGGAGGCGGCAGCTTCCCGCTCCCATCTTCTGAGCAAATCCAGCACGCCTGCAGGTAGCTGGCAGAACCAGAAATGTCCCGACTTACAGAGAAGGGATTTGAAAAATGAAGGCAGGCAGGGAAGGGCCTGGGAAGGAGCAGGCCCGAGAGTGCGGACTCTCTGAGCTCTGGGCAGGCAAAGCAGGAGCCAAACACAGACGCTCCCGGACACTCACGCCCCGTGAGTGTGGGAGGAAGCTGGGACCGCGTCGGAAAGGCTGAATGGTGGTGTTACGTGAGGGACTGGACGTGGTGGGGCCGACACTCACGTCCCCTCACACCCGGGTGCTGTGAGTCTGGGTGGGCGGGTGGGGGATGGAGGCCGCGCTCCCGTGCTGGCCCCCCAGCCCCTGGCCCCCCTCTGCGGAGCTGTGTGTGCAGGTGCACCTCGGCCTTTTCAGCAGAGGGCTGCTACTCAGCCAGACGGACTGGCCCCTGGCTGGGGCTTGGCACAGGTGGTCTCAGTGTGGCGACATCCGGCCCCCATCTGGGGATGCACAGGGTGGGTCAACGGGGCTGAAAAGACAGCTAGTACATTCGGGGAGGTGGGTGTTTCAGTGTGTGTGTGTGTGTGTGTGTGTGTGTGCGCTTTGTGTGGGCACACATGCAAATATGTACGACTGTACACATGTGAGCATTTGCATGCACATGTGAGAACATATGTGTCTAAGTGAGCAGGCATGTGTGTGCGGGTGTGCACTCGTGCAGGGTGCTGTGCTGAGTGTGTGCCAACCCCAAGCTCACGGGTCCCCTGCCCCAGGAGGGCAGTGCTTTGCCACCTGAGGGCCACAGGGGTGGACATGCAGGCTCATGGCCACGCAGCTGGCGAGGGCCCAGGCGGGGCTGGCAGGTGTTTGGATCCCACAGCCCGTGCCCCCCCCCCTCCGTGGTGGCTTGTGCTTCTCCCAGGTCCGGCTGTCCCGGAGGAGGACCACCACCCTGGGAAAGTGCCCCCCTGTGTCCCCTCTGCCGAGCGGCAGGGCGCTGTGCAGTCCTGGGAGGGCCCGCCGGCAGGGTGCAGCCGGGGCGGTGGCTCTGCTGCCCTGTGCCCGGTGGGTGCTCCGTGGCCCAGCACCGGGCGCTCCGCTAGATGGCACCCCACCTGGCCATCCCCCGCCGGCCCCGAAAGCCCGGAGTGTGCGCACGTGCCAGACGGAGGGGATAAAGGGCGATCGAGCCCAAATGCCCAGTGAAGGCTTAGGGGTTTTTCCACCTTTTCACGTAATTGGGAGGCTGTTCGTGGCTGAGCCAGAGGGAAAACCCCATCAAACACAAAGGCCCGGTTTGCTCTGATGCGTCTTCTCCACGAGGGGCCGGTGCCCGCTCCTGGCTGCGTCCGAGGCCAAGCCCAGGAGACCCACCAGCAGGCTGAGCTCTGGGCTGAGCGGGTCCATGCCGCGCGCCCACTGCGTGCGTGGCAGTGCCCTCTCAGTGGGCGAAGGGGGCAGGGGTGGGCCAGGCATCTCCCCTTGGCCACCGCTAGCACCTTAAGCCCTGCAGGGTTCGCTCCCTCCCTGGGGGGTCTCTGCACCTTGGCGTGTTGTGGGGATGCCCACCTCTGGAGGCCAGAGAAGTCAGGGGAGGCTGGGGCGAGGGGGAGGGATTGTCTGCCCGCCTGGGTGCAGCTGAGCTCACAGGCTCCTCTGGAAGGGCTCCACTGAAAGGAAGTTCTGGGTCCCTGATGTGGAGGTTTCGGTGCTCCAGAAAGCCCAGTGCTGGCGCCTGTCACCCAAGTACCCGCAGAGGAGACTGTAACGTCAGAAAGGGTCCCACAGGCCCTGGGAGCTAGAGGCCGTGTCAGCAGTGAGGAGCGAGGACAGCCAGGCTCCCTGCCCTGAGGGCCCCGCTTAGCGGCAGAGAGACAGGAGCTGTCCACCGGCCGGGTGCTGAAGATGATCGGCGTTCCCCTGTCGTCAGGGAAACCGGCTGCGTGGTTCAACACCAGCCACGTGGCCCCTGGACACAGGGCTGGCACCGTGGTCTGTGGGACGGGGAGCTCGGGGCCTTTGAGTGGGGAGTTTCTGAAGTTTGAGCTGCGTGTCTGGACCTGTGCCGAGAACCCCTCTCTCCCGATTCTGCAGAGTGAGGAGGCAGCTTGCAGGGTGAGGCTGGAGGCGGGAGGGGACCCTGTGCTCGTGGCCACAGACCACTCCCAGCCTCTGCACAGGTGGCTGGGAGCACGCGTTCATGCCCAGGCTCCCGTGGGTCAGCCAGGTGCTTCCACTCACCTGGGCTGGGCAGGGCTGGGCTGGGCTCGCTCAGGCGCCGTGCTCACTCTGGGTTGGCTAGGTGGCTTTGCTGATCCTCACCTGTGACCTTCCCCATCTGGGCCTTCAGCTGGGACATAGGGCCACCTGACCCTGCTCCACATCCCCCCCCCCACCTGGCTGGCCTGGGCTTGTTCTCCTGGTTCAGGGAGAGGAGCAGAAAAGTGGGAGCCCGGCTGGGGTGGGCACATGTCACTCCCACCACATTCTAATGGGCAAGCTGGGCAAGGGGCACTCATGTCCCGATGGGTCACTCAGCCAGGGGCCTGGAGGCAGGGAGACTGAGGCCTTGGGGCCACTTTTGCAGCCAGTCTGCCACAGGGGGACGCTGCCCCGGGCAGACTCTGAGGACTGGCTGGCTTCCGGATGAGAATCTTCGGGTGCCGAAGGCAAAAACCTTCCTTCTGAATCGCTCTCCTCCCCTCCCCGCCCCCCCCAGGCCTCCCAGGCCTGCCAACGACCTGGTCCAGGCACCGCCCCCTAGGCCTGGCTGCCCCACCCCAGCAGCCCTTGTCTGGACCCCAGGACTCTCCTGGAAAGGTTTGGCGAGAGGCAACTTTCTTCTCCCTCCCTCTCCCCAGCCGCCCCTGTGGGGTCAGCCGTGTTCCTTGCTGCTTTAGCTTCCCATCCACTACCTGGGCTTTTATTTGGTGAATAACCACCCCTAACACCTGCCGGGAGGTGCTGCCGTTCATCGGGCCCTCACCGCAGTCCGGCACGGAGGTGCCCTCTGTCACCATCCTGGGAGGAGCACCTCGTCACTCCCTCGTTCAGAGGAGGGTCCTGGGCTCAGAGAGGCTGAGTCATGAGCCCGTGTTCCCTCGGCCGCACATGGCGGAGCCACGAGGCAAACCCAGCCGGACTGACCAAGCCCGAAGGCACGGTTCCTTTTGGTAGTTAACGTGCACGGTGCCACGGGGGTCCTGCCTGAGTGACGCCCCCTGCGCGCCCTCCGAGGCGATTCTCTCCGAGGAGCGGGGCGCTGTGCTGGGCAGGACTTTCGTTCTCCCGGTGCGCGCCGCTTCCCCTGGCTGGCATTTCAGCGGGCTTCTGTCTGCTGGCTGCACCTCACGCCGTCCTTGTTGTCTCAGCTGCAGCAGACGGAGTGCGCTGTCGCCAAGCTTCTGCCCGAGTGTGTGCGCACCTGCATGCCCACCGTTCACGTCTGTGCAGCCCTTCTCACTGCCGCTCACCTGGAGGGGCTTGGGGCACACCGCTGGTGCAGGGCACTCAGAGGCCCTGGGCCGTGCAGCTGGGCCCCGAGGTCCCTCAGTGCATGCAGGTGGGCAGGTTCCTGGCGTGGAAATTGGAGAGACGTGGCTTTAAAGGGTTCCGGGCTCTGTCACTCTAGGTGAGGTTATTCTTTCTGTCCAGGATGTTTTTCTCCCATCTGGCCCTGGGAGGCAAACTCCCGTTCATCCTTCAAGGTCCACAAGTGCAGTGTCACCTCTTCTCAGAAGCCTTCCAGATTTCCCCAGGCATTCCCCCCTGAGTGCTCCTTGGGCCCCATGCATGGTCTGTGCTGCTCTGCTCTGTGTGCTGCCCTGGTCAGGGGCCATCTGAGGGCAACCAGGGCCAGCAGCACTGGACGCTGGCCAGGGGGACCCAGAATCTTCTTGCAGCAGTGGGGCCCCCCAGGTGTCCCCCTGTGGGGTCCAGCGCCCCTTCTGCCAGCCCTCAGCATGGACACCCCCTGCCCTCCAGCCAGGCAGTGGGCCTGCGAGGGTCTGGGTGTTCCCACCCGCCACTGGTCAGTCCCCACAGGGGTGGGCGACTTCGGGAGGGAGGTCAAGCAGAATGTTTTCTGTGAACTAGAAACTAACCAGCGGTGGTCCCCAGCTGGTCAGTGTTGGGGCTGTGTCCCGTCAGCGGGAGGCTCCGCCTGTGGCTGTCTGTGACAGGGCCTTCTGGGGGTGACAGGGCCCCGCCTGCAGTGCCTGAGGAAGGCCCCACAGCCGAGCCACCTCCCGGGGGCTCTGCGGCCCGAGAAAGAATGGGACCTGGCCTCTGGGCAGGACAGACCTTCATAGGCGCCCTGCCTGTCTCTGGCCACTGCCTCGTGCCTCGTGCTGGACTCGGCCCGGAGCCCCCTCCTGGGTCTCACACAGCCGCCCCTTCAGTTGTGGGCTCTGCACAGGGGCCCACGCCCACGCTGTCCCCGCCCCCTGCCCCACGTGTGAGGCCGCCGGACGGGAAGACACCACAGTTCTAGGACGTGGGTCCTGAAAGGGCCCCGGAGACTCGCGTCCAGCCCTCTCGAGGCTGTTGAGGAGGAAGAGGCACGTGCCAGGGGGCCCGGACGCCATGGGAACCCGGGCTCGGTCCTCCCCTCGCTGGGCCTCAGTTTCCCCTGAGCATGGCGACAGTGTCCGCCCAGATGGCGGCCATGAGCGCCATCTGCGATGGGCTTGTGCATGTGGAAACCGAGAGGAAGAAGCAGGAGAAAGCTTTGTCAGCCACTATTTTCCAAGCTTTTCGTGTACTTTTCCCTCAGAAGACAAGATGTGGTTGGACCATATGTTGGGCTAATTGTTCCCAAAACAGACATTCAACATTAGAACACGTTTGCAGAAGGGAGCGGAGTGAAGGAAATGCTGGGGAGCAAGGGGCCTCCTGGGCGCCTCGGGTGCCATGGGCGCTGCCCGAGGTGCAGCAGGCCCCACCTGGGGAGGGGCTGGGTTCGAGGGGGGTGTCTGGTTGTGAGAAAGGTCAGGTGCGAGGGGTGGTGTTCACTTCCACTCATTCACTCTAGAGAAGGAGCGAGCACTCAGCCCAGGCTGACCCAGAGCCGGGCGCTGGGGACACCACCATCAGGGGACGGCTGGGTCCCTTCCCCCCGGAGCCCACGGGCCAGCTGGAGGCACAGGCCAGACAGCAGGGGTGGGCGGGGCATGGACCGAAAGAACTGAGCTGGGCTGTGGGAGGGTGGGGGGCTGTCACACCAGGCCAGGCCTGAGGGGGCGGCCGCCGCTCCCTGGACCCTGCCGGGGCTCCCGTGGGTGCTTCCCCACTCAGAGCACTGTACCCTCCCTGGAAGCCAGCCTTGTCCCAGGGCTGGAGACCACCCGGGCTTCACCCCACGCCCTGGGGCCTCCCAGAAGGTCCAGCGGAAATGGCCAGTCCCCGTTGGTGCGACCCTGAGCAGGCGCTGGACCCCAGCTGCCACCTGCTTCCTGCATCTCCGTGGCTGGAGTTGACTCTGCCCGGAGAGCCTCCTTCGGCCCAGTCCAGGGTCGGTGCTATCCCTCAGGTTGGCTCTGCGGAGCACCCAGTGGCAGCCACGGGAACCACGGAGGCTCTCAGACACGCAGGGAGCGCCCTGCCTGGGTCCGCGGCAGGCCCGGTGGGGGTGGGAGACAGGCCAGCCCGCTCTGGGCGGGCTCTACACTGCCCCTCCACCTTCGCCTACCTGGGGACACGCATCTTGTGGGGCTCCCCTGTCCCCGTGGGAGGCCCGACGCTGCCCGTGGAAACAGGGCTTGTTCGTGTGGGAAGCGGCTGTAGGGCCAGGGGTGGAAATGGAGGTGAGAAGCTCCCTACTCACTGGGTCTCCAGACCCATGCCAGCCTCTCCCCCCCGCCCCCCCTGCCCAGTGTAACCCTCTGGTCCTTCCTTTCTCACCGGAGCGGTGCAGGCTCCAGAAGCCACACAGTCGGCTCCAAGAGGACAGGCGTCAGGCCCCCGCCCCACGTCTGCCACGGGGCAGGTGCTCTGGAGGGGCCGTTTGGTCGGTGACCCTGCGCCCTAAGGGGTCCCAGGTTTGCCCTGGCAGGCGGGGCTAGACCCCGAGGGCGTTTTTCTGGTTGTGACTAGAGACAGAGAGAAAGGCAGGCAGCCCCCGGCTCTGGGGCACTCAGTCCCTATGACACCCAGCTCCGTTTGTCACCGTTGTCAGTAGCGGTGCGTAATGACAGCAGTTATGAGTCATACCAGCTACGACAGCCGCCAGTCTCGCAGGGGACTTGCTCTGGGTCAGCCCCCGCCTTAGCCCCTGAGCTGCCAGTCACACAATCCAAGAGCTCCTGTCATCCTCATTACGGCCCCTTTTATAAATGGCAGAGCGGAGCCACCTCTGTCCCTGTCGATGACATCACTGGCAGGATAAGATGGAGTGTGTGTGTGTGATGCGGCGGGCAGCCCAGGGTGGCAGCCAGGGGTCTCGGGCTGCAGGCTCAGCCGGGCCACCCAGGCATCCCGGGGACGCACGGAGGCGAGCCGTGCTCTCGGCTTGGCACGGAGCGCTGCTGCGTTTGTTAGCCGAGGTGTGTGAACGCCCCCGAAGGAAACCCCACTGAGACGAAGGAAACCCCACTGAGACGGAGCTGGGAAGCCTGTAGCGGGGGGCTCAGGGCTGTAAGACACGCCCCCTAAGTCAGTTACCCCAGACAGGAAGCTGTTAGTCACCCCAGACAGGAAGCCACCATCAATTCCCACCTCAGTTACTCCGGTTACAGACCCCACCGGGGAGAAGACAGGTGCCCTGTGCTCCCAAACTGGAAGCAGGAGAACTTCACCACCCCAGCAGGAGAAAGGAAGACTTTCCCCTCGCCCAGCAGCCAGCCCAGCCAATGGAAACACCGCAGCTCAGCCAATGAGAAGTCCTCGCCAGCTGACCTCATAACTTTCCTCCAATGAGCTTTCCCATTTCCCTGCTGAGGCCTCCTTGTCCCGCCCTCCTTTCTCGGAGAGCCTGGCACCCTGTCCAACCTGGGGCGCGGCTCTCTGCGGCCTGGGTGCGGGGTGGCCTGACTCACAGGCTGTTTGACAAAGATGCATCTCCGATTCACTTCACCTGTGTCTGTGGACAGGTGTTTTCCACGTCACCAGGATGCCTTTGTGTTGCTCCTCCTCCCCCCGAGCTCTGTGACCGCCCACGCCCACCGGGCAGACCCAGACCCCGGGGTCTGGGCTCTGGCCCCAGTCGGCTGTTGGCCCGGCCAGCGGGTGATCGGGTCAGGAAGCCCACTGCAGTGTGAGACGGTCGCAGCGGAATGAGCGGCCAGGAGGGACATAACGGCAGGAAGGAGAGAAGCCCTTGAAATTCTGTGTATCGTCCCCACCACCTGGGAAAGGAAGCCTTGAACGTGTGCTCTCATCCCAAGGCCTGAAATGCGGGAGAGGGTCCTCAGGGCCCAAAGGGAGAAGCCCACTAACACTTTTGGGTAGTCACGCCACCCCCCTTGAAAAGCTGGCACCACCTTTACCTGTCAATCAATGTGTAACATCAGCTCCTCCCACCAACTATGGAAGTCCTAAGAACAAACAACTCTTGGGCTTGGTGCTCTGGGCTCTGAGGCCACCCTGGGGCCTTTGGCTGCCCTGTACCCCACTTTGCCCTGAACCTGTGCCTTCCCCCCACCCCACCTCGACAGGGCCCACTCTCTTCCATGAGAACATAGCGCCGATAAACCCGGCTCGCCCACTGGTAGATTTGCTGATCCGTAATTCTTTACGGCATCGGCAAGAAGAACCAGGCCTCACCTGGTAACAAGAGGACACGCCTTCATCACTGCCTCTTCCCTCCTGACGCAGACGGTGGCCCTGCCTCTGACAGCCCCAGCACCCTGAGGCCCTTGCTCCCGAGCCCGGGAGCGTCCCTGGAGTTAGGAGCCACCGCGGCCGTGATGGTCAGTGCCGTTTTCAGTGCTGAACCTCGACAGAGATCGAAATAAAGATTTGAATAAAATGTGTGATTTCTTTCCAAGCTTCTCCGGGGTTTTTGATGAGAACCTGGGTGCCCTGGGAGGGGAGGGGAACCTGCTCGGACCTGCCCGTTTTCCTGTGCAAGCAGGCTGCCCGGAAACCTGCTGAAGCCGGCCTCTGCCCACGGCGCTCGGGGCACACGGGTAAGCAGCAGCCCCTCCGGAGAGGGCATTACTTCTGACTCAAGGAGGTTTCAGAAGGCCACCCAGCGAGCTGGTGCTTCGCGATTAGCCTGGGAATGCCACCTCGAGCTCCGTTTGAATTGGATTGTGTAGTTCGTCCCCTCCCTCCTTCTCGCTGGGTCACTTTCTCTCATTTTCTTTCTGGAGCTTGCTTCTTTCTGCTGCTTTGTCTGTTCCTACCTACTTGTCTGTCCGTCCACCTGGGGACCTGCCTGTCTGTGTTCATCTGTCACTTGCTCTCTCTCTGTCCCTCCCTCTGTCTTGAATCCTCTGTTTCCAGTTTCTGTCTTCTCCCCTTATCTCACTCTCTTTTATTTGTTTTATTCCTTTAATCCTCACCCTTACCGTGGGTAGGCTTAGCTCTGTGTACATTACAGGCGTGAAGTCACGCCATCCTCACAGAAAGCCCAATAAGGAGGGTCCTGTGTTCCCCTTCCTTCTACAGTTGAGGAAACCAAGGCGCAGGCAGACGGGTCAGTGACTCACTGAGCATCACAAAGCCAGGGAGCAGTGGGGCCGGGATTTGAAAATCTCCGGGATCTGTGCTCCCTTCCTCCGTGCCTTTCAGAAAGAAAACAACTGAGAATGACATCACACCGGCACCTGGCCCTGCAGACCTGGGGAGGTGGGGGGGGGGGGCTCGGGCTGCTGGGCCTGTTCAGCCCTGGTGTCCGGTCTCCGGGCCCTCAGGACCTCCCAGCCCCCGCTGAGCACTGCGCTCTGGGGGACCACTGCCCACCAGGTGGGGTCTGAGCTCCGGCACCTACGGTGCTAAGTGGCCTTAGCAGGATTGGGGGGCCAGGGGGTCGGGGCAGGCAGCTGGCTGAGAGGAGAGAAGCCCCCCAGCTCCCAACGGCTCACCTGTAAATGTGTGTGGGGAAACTTCAACTGAAGCCCAGCGTCCTGCCCCCCTGTCCCGGGGGGTCTTCCCGGGCCCTGACCATAGAGGGTATCCTGCCCCCCAGCCTGCTGCCCTGGCCCCTGCACAGTGCACCCTCAGGAAGACTTAGCCCTCCAGGGGCCGAGTGGCTGGCTTTGGTCCCTGAAAACCTCTTGTGAGCTCCTGGACCAGTGGGACGAGACGCCTCACCAGGTTCACCCTCACCCTGGGGGTGGTCACTGGCCTTCCTGTGGAGGCAGGGACCACAAATCCCCATTTAGAGAGGCACAATCAAGGCTGGAGCTGCAAAGCCACTGCCCGGGGTCACCCCCCTAGAAAGCGCCAGGGCTGACATTTCCATCCAGGCCTTGCTGACTGCTGTCCTCAGCATGCCCCCTGGCCACACAGCAAGGCCTCTGTCACTGGGAATAATCATGGGGTAGATCACCCCAAATCTCTGTGGCTTAACACAGGAAATGCATCCTTGCAACACCCGAAGCAAGCCCATGTGGGGAACGTGGTCGGGGAAGTCTTCGGCTTCACCGGACGGTGGCTTCTGAAGGCCTGAGGCCCGTTCCTGTCCTCTTTGTGTTCTGCTGGCCACCACTCCTGTGTCCCCCACGCAGAAGATGGCCAGACAGTGTTTGCTGAAGCAGAGTGACTTGAACGTCCCTGACGATGGGAGACCCGTGTGGGGGCCAGACGACACGACAGGTCTGTCCTTGTCCATGGGCTCGAGGGGACGGGCCAGCTGTTGGCCCCGGAGCCCACTCAGGAGGAAACCATGCAGCCCATGCACCTCGGCCTGGACACGCCTCGGGGAAGCCAGCGGGCCGTGTTAGCAGGGGCCCCACTGCCCACGAGCCCTGCTGTGGCGCTCAGAGCCCAGGCATGGCTTGGAGTGGGCCCCGCTCAGGCGGACGTCTGCTGGCGGAGGCGCAGCTGCACCCTCGCAGCTCTGGCCCACACCGGCCCCGGAGGCCGGCATGAGGCCCGGCCAGGCAGCAGTCAGGGCCGCGCTGAGAGGGCCATTTGTCTCCGCTCCGTCACGGATGCCGTGGCCCTGTGACCGCCGGTGCCATAAAAGATGAGTCTGGAACTGTCATTAAATTACACACGTGTCCGCTGTGCCGGGTTATTAAGTCTTTGGCAAATCAATTCTTTATGGCCTTTTAATCGAGAGCAAATAAATAAGGGGAAGCGACTCGGGGCGAGCTCCTGGTCTCCCGGCTTCCTCTCCCGCCTCCTCCGCACCCGCCGCGTCCTGTCTGGTCCACACTCGGCCCTGCCCTCTGCTCGGCTCGTCCTTCCTCACCTTCCCGTGCTCACCTTAGTGTCACTGCCTCCTAGAGGCCCCCCCGACTGCCTCCTCTAAAGGGGCCCCACCCTTCTCTCACCCCTTCTGCTGCCTGATTTCTCCCGATTGCGTTTGGTATCACCTAACACCACACATTTGTGTCTCCGGCCACTCGCGGCTCCAAGCAGCCCGGTGAGCGTGTGGGCTCCATGAAGACCGCCTAGGGGTGGGCCCCTCTAACGAGGGTGCGAGGGCCAGGCTGCCACCGCCCGAAGGGTTGGGGTAGGGCCCCTCCAGTCAGGAGGAAGAAGCCCCCCCAGGATCGGAGGGCAGGGCCGGAGGGCGTTAGGGCTGAGGAGCCCTGCGGCTTACTTCAGAGTAAGTGCATTCTGGTCCCGTGGCTGGGAAAGGGAGGTGGGGTGTGAGCTGGGTCCCGCCACAGTTGCTGTATTTCCCTTCCCGGCTTCCATCTGTCCGTCCATCCATCCGGGTAAGCCCGCTCACTGGCCGAACCCCTTCCTAGCGACACTGTCCCTGAAGCACAGAGGCACTGGGTCCCCTGAGAGCCATCTACCAGCCTTCAATGTGGACCCAACCATGGGGTCTTTACCCTTCCAGGCCCATCTTGTCGAGGGAGATTCCTTTCCCTTTGCTTAAGATGATGCCAAAGGGTTTGTTTTATTTTTAAAATATACCTAAGCCAAGAAAAAGTGTAGAGCAGGAGCCGGGGCACTCTGGCCTGCAGACCATGTCCGGCCCCCGCCCGTGTTTGTACATAAAGTTTTATTGGAACACAGCCATGCTCACACTCTCTGTCATGCTGTCTGTGGCTTCTTCAGGACTGCAAGGCAGAGGTAAGGAGTTTTGACAGCAGACTGTACGGACTTCAAATATTTATTATCCAGCCCCAGCTGGTGTGGCTCAGTGGACTGAGAGCCGGCCTGCGACTGAAAGGTCGCTGGTTCAATTCCAGGTCATTGCACAGACCTGGGTTGTGGGCCAGGCCCCCAGTAGGGGGCGTGTGAGAGGCAACCACACATTGATGTTTCTCTCGCTCTCTTTCTCCCTCCCTTCCCCTCTCTAAAAATAAATAAAATCTTTAAAAAATAAAATATTTACTATCCCGTTTTTGCAGAAAAAGTAAATAATTGGCGAAACTCAGTGAGATTTTTGAGGCTCAGAGAGCCTTCGAGCCACATCCATCCGAGGGTCAGCGAGGGCTGAGCCTGCCACCTCCTCTCTGCCCATCTGCCTCTGGGTGCCCCATCCCGCCCTGTCAGTGCTGTCCCCTGCTTCCACCCCACGGGCTCCCTCTGCCCCCCCCCCCCACACAAAAGGTTGGGTTGGAAATAGGGCTCATCGCTCAACCTGAGACAGGGGTAGGTTTATCCTGTGGTTCAAGGCATGCAGGGTGGAGCCGGCCCCTGCAAAAGGAAAGACGAAGAGGCAAGTGGGCTCGGGGGAGTGACCCCCACCCCTACGGCTGGGCCAAGGGCTCGTAGCCGAGGGGAGGCCGCCAGGGCACGCCCCGAATCGCTGTTCCCGTTTCCGCCTGTGCCTTTGGAGGGAGACTGATGCTCAGTAAGCAAGTCAGTGATTAAACAACACAACTTTGCAGCCATCCAGAGAGACCGTGTCTCAGAAAGAAGGTCCCTGATCCCTGAGGGAAGAGTCCAGGGTGGGCCCAGGGTGAGCCTGGAGGAGGGACGTGGCCCCAGGGAGGAGGGCGGGGCGGCGAGTGGGAGCAGGGGTCCGAGCAAAGGGCGGCAGAGCGAAGCTTCCAAACGGGTCCCAGGTAATTTCCCCAGCACCCGGCAAACCCAAGCCACGCAGGAGGTCAAACGGAAGGGTCATCAGATTTGAAGTATTCCTTTAATAATCCGCTTGCCAGATCAAATATTAAAAATAGAACATGGAGAGAGGATCAGTCCCCTCCCCAGCGGCATCCGAGGCGTCGGTGTGGCGGAGGTCCCAGATTGCTTGCTGTGATGAGGTGTTACGGCACCGCCTGGCTCCCCACCCTGTGCTGCACCCGCCACCCCAGCCGGGACGCCCTGCTGACAGCCGGCGCCTGCCATCTGCCCCGAAGGACTCGCGCATCTATTTATTTGGAGGGAGGCCTCCTTCGTCACTTCCCCGGCGGCTCCCGTGCCAGGCAAACATCGGGGAACTAATGATGATGGCACTTGACCTTCCCAAGACCTTCCCTGGGCCCCGTCTGCCCCGTCATACCAGCGACTCTCTAAGGAGATGGGAGGCCGATGGGCAAGGGGGAGGCTCTGCCGCCAGCCCAGGTCCAGGCTGTGCAAGGAGGGGGCTCAGTGGGAGCCCAGGCCCCTGACAGCCCTGGGTGTCAACGACAAAGGGACCAGTGAGTTCCCGCCTCCTTGGGAGGGTCCGCACATCCCAGGGTGGGGGTGGGGGTGGGGGTGGGGCAGGTGTGCTGTGTCTGGTCTCTGCTCCATTTAAGGCCACGAGTACTTCCTGGTGGGCCCGAGGCTCCGTGCTGAGGAGCAGGAAGAACTTCTTAAGACGCAATCATCAGAGACCATTCTGTGAACATCAGCGAGAGGCACCGCCTGACCCAGCAACCGCGGATAGCCCGCGCTTTCCCGCGAAACCTCGGTTTGGCATCGGCCCTGGTCCGTCAGCCGGCAGAGGCTCGGAGTCAGCCTCCAGCTGGTCCGTGATGAGTCTCCATTCTCACATGCGCAGGAAACCGAGGCCCGAGTTCGAGAAGTCTGTCCTCTCCACCCGTGTCTGACCTTGGCCAGGACTTTGGCTTCGGGAGGTGGGGCTGGGACGGGCTCCCAGGCGCCTGCCCCCATTGCCCTGTGGGTCGGGCACTGCTACCCACATGGGAAGGAACAAGGGGCCATTCGCCTGGTGTAGCAAACAGCACACACGGTGGGTTTTCTCCCATGGTTCTGTAACTGTTTTCCTCTCAGACCCCTTTTCGAGCTGTCCCCCCACCCCCCGCCCCGGACCTCCAGCAACGCCCAGACAGGGAGCCAGCTGGGCGCCCGCGACATGCATGTGGGACACACCACCAAGGAGGCATCGGGCCCGTCCGGCCAGAGGGTGGGGGGACCCGCCCTTCAGGGCCTGTTCAGTCCACAGCCCCCCACCTGCTCAGGACTTTGGTCAGCCCCCCTTGTCCACTATCCCCCCCCCACCCTGATTCTTCGGCTGTGCGCTCAGCAAGAGCTGGCCGCCTTCCACACAGAGTCCCCAAGGTGGTGCCCGGCCCAGGGCCGGGGCCCGCAGGGAGGGGTGTGGGGTGCTCGCATGTCCGATCTCGGCTCTGCAGAGGAGACAGATGTATTCCAAGCAGCTGGTTGTGAAAACGCAGAATTGTCACTGGTTACAGGCACTTGTGCAGGAACCTGAACTCACTCGGGCCAGCAGCCTTGTCCTCCGGTCGTCCAGCCGGGAGCGGAAAACGTAAGTTCCCACAGAAGCTGGGCTGGGAAAATGGGGATGAAACAGGAAGCTGTCGCACGGCACGGGAGCTGTGGGGACGGTGGCCAGCAGGCCAGGTGAAGGGCAGCCCCAGTGACCGACTGGCTGCTGTCACCTGGGGATGCAGCGTCAGGGTAGACAGTTTCCGAAAGACGTGGGAAATCTGAATTTGGATCTCTCCCAATCTGTAAACATTGGGCATCGGTTGGAAACATTCTTGAGTGAGGCGAACCGTGGATTTGTGGGCCTCCAGGGTGTGGTGACCGGGTGGAGTGAGGAGGCGTGGGCAGCAATGGGGGGTGCTCTTGAGCTGAGGAGTCGGGACTCTCAAACGACTTCTGGGTGGTCCCTTACAGGGAAGGGACGGACGTACCCACCCAGGGCCACTTGCAGACCCTGGACCCGCGCTGGCTGCTGGGTGGCGGGGCTGCCCCCGGGCGTCCGTGAAGCCTGGCCAAGCCAGCGTCTCACAGGGGCCTGCCTGTCCCTCCTGTCCCCCTCCTCTCTGCAGCTCTTGACAGCAGAGACCCTGACCCGTTCACCACCTGGCACATAGTAGGCGCTCAGTAAAGAGTGGCTTATCGGAGAATGAAATACGCTCCGTCCCACATTGAGCTGGCCACGGGGACTTTTCCAGGTCAGGGCTGTAGGTGGGTTACTGAGGCAACACAGGGAGCTTATTCCGAATAAAGCAAAGGAGGCGTCGATGGCAGGAGGTGGCCTGAGAAAGGGCCCCAGGGTGGGGAGAGCCAGCCAGACCCACCCATCTCTGCACAACCCCCGGGTTGCCTCTGCGCGGGTTTCCGGGGTGGCAGCTCTGTGACACCCTGCGGGGGGAGGCGATATCCCTGCCTAATGGACCCTAATGTCATTACAGCCATTCCCGGGCGCCACCTAATTCCCCCTGCGCCTCCCGCACCGATGTGGTGGCCCCGCACTCACCTGTGGTGGCCGCACGGCGCTGTCTCCTCCCGGCCTCTTGATTAATTCTCTGCAGGTTTAAATCGACAATTATTATGCGTCCCATTAGTCATCTCTCCTCTGGGCTGCGAAAATTTAGTTCTCCCGATAGCAATGAATCATGGGACAAAGTGCTCATTTGCATGGCGCGCCGGCTCCTTCAATCAAACTCTGTTTTCGTAACAGCTCATTGCCAGTCTCCTTAACGTCTCTCAGTCCTGCCTGGTAAACGCCAAGCTCCAAGGGTACAGGTCGGCCTCCTGCCCCTCCCCCCCCCGCCCCCACTGACAGCATGAGGTCCCCAGGACCTGGTGTGGGGACGGGGCTGGGCCCTCCCGGTGCCCCAGCCAGGTGGGGAAGCGGAGCCCGACCCACGGGAGAGCTGACAAAAATGGGTGATAACAACCCAATTCACATGGAAGAGACTCGTTACCCAGCGAGGCACCAGTCTGCTGGGCTGTGGGGTCGCCGCCGCCGCCGCCGCCGCGGGGGGGGGGGGGGTTGGCTCTCCCGGAGCCAGCGGCATTTGGCCAGCTCATGGGAAGTCTCTGCAGCGTAAAATGCTTCGGAGACACGATCGCTGGCAGGAAAGGAGAACAGGGAGCCCGCGGGTGGGGGCTGCGCGGGTGGGGGTCGCCCACCGCGGTGCCGAAGGCGTCCCAGACGTGGTCCCCACCGCGCATCTCCCGGTGTCCAGCAGCATCGAGTCCTTCCCGCTTTAGCCCTGTCCTCAGGGGCCCGGAGGCTGACCGGGGTCCCCCGCACCTAGACCGGCGCCTGGTCCCGGGCAAGGCCTGGACTGCCATCTCAGCAACCGGGGAAAAGGAAACCCCCGATGACGTGATAAAAATTGTGACTTCTGTTTTCAAAAAGCGAAAGGGCAAGACTTCAAAGATGCTCACAGCCCCCCAGGGGTGCCGCCCTGTGCGGGGAGACGCTGAGGGTGAGGGCGGAGAGAGCCGGGGCAGTGACCGTGGTAGTTCCGGTCTGGAGCTGCCCTCCCAGCCCGTTTCGGGGCTCCTCCCACTCCCAGGACCCGGTCTCCTCACCTGCACCGTGTGGACGTGAGTGATGCCCCATGGTCCCCTGCTCCTGGGACATGGGCCAGCTCGGTCCCAGCAGGTGGTTTTGGTGGCCACGGTCTCTGTCTTTGGCCATCCCTGGGACCTTTGCTGTTACCTGTGTGGGGGAGTCAGGGCCAGCCAGCCTGGGGACCCTGAGGAAGGAGTCCCAGGAGGCAGGATGTGGGAGGAAGGGGTGAGTGAGGCAGCCGCCGCATCCCCCACACCGGCAGGTGAGGCCTCTCAGCTCTTCTTGTAGGACAGACCCTCTGGGCGTGTAAACCACTGGCAGGCCCAGGGAGCGTGCAACACAAATGTATTTTGTCCTGTGCAAGACACGCCAGGCGCCCTCCCCTGCACTCCCTGGAGTGCCTTAGGCCCTGGCAGGGGTCCAGGAACTCCGTCCTTGATCTGAATGAGTGGTCCCGTGTCCCTGTCATTCTGAGCCTCTCAGCCTTGTCTTGCCACATCCCGCCTTGGAGACTGTTCTCAGGCATGTGCAGGTCAGAGAGGGAGCCCCAGCCTTGGATGCTCACTCCGTAGGGGGGACATTCGTGGGGGACCAGCAGGGGGCATGCGGGCCAGTCCGGTGGCCTTGCCGGTAAAGGAGACTTGTTGGGGCCCTCTGCCAGCTGTGGGCAGGGTAGACCCGAGTCTCTGGGTGCTGGTGCCACCCCCCCCCCCAAACGGCCACTTTCTGAGCTCAGACGTGATCAGGAAGGAGAGAGTGGCAGGGTCTCCGAGTGCCACAACAAAGCCCCAGTTGCCACATTGTCGCCCGGCCGGCTGTCTCTGCACAGCAGTCCGGCTGCTGCCGAGGGGAAGGCCCCCGGGGGGGCGGTGGGGAGAGGCCAGGCCCGACTCAAGGCCCCCAGAAGCACAGACCTTCGAGTTCGTTTTGAAGAGTTCAAGCGTCTGGGACCGGACTGCCCACGGTTTCTGCGCTTTCTTTCCTTTACGCAGCTGAGGCTGACTGCCTGCCGCATGCTGGGGCTCGGGCACCGCAGCGGGTCCCGCTGAGAACAGACCAGCCAGGACCCGGCCTCGCTGGAGCCTGCCCCCTCCAGGCACGTGCACAGTGGCCGCAGTCAGTGCCTGGGACAGCAGGCACACGGGGCCCTGTGGTTTGGGGGCCTCCCGAAGGGGCTGGAGCCTGAGGGGGCTCTTGAGCAGCAACGGGCTGGGGCTCTGGTGGGCACATCACCGCTAGTGAGGAAGGGCGGGCGCTCGAGGAGTTGTGCCCTTGAGGGGGTCCTGGGAGCTGAGCTAGGGATGGTGAGCTTCGACCTGCAAAGGCCACGGAGGTGACAAGAGAGACCTCCGTGTGGCACGGGGACGATGGCATGGATGGGGGTGCTGGAAAAGGGACCCACAGAGGTCGGAAGTTCAACGCCACCGCCTAGAAGCTCAACACCGTTCCAATAAAAAGTCCCACACAAACAGTTATGGGGATTTGTCAAAATCACTTCTCAAATTTGCCTGGAAGACACGAAGTTCGAGGATAATCGTAATCCTGAGAATGAAAAGAGGCGGCACGTCTTCTGTTGGGTATCGGGACATAGTATGAAATTATAACAAGTGTTAAAAGTTGAGAATTGCCTCCACACTAACGAGGTGAGCAGTGTCTGAATGCGTCCACCCCACCTCAGCGGGGCTGCGCGTGGGTGCCTGAGGCCGCAGGGCCCACGAGACCTGAGATGTTTGCCGCCTGGCTCCTGATGGAGCAAGTTCGCCGGTCCCCGGCCGAGAAAGGCCTGTGTGTTTATGGGAACCCTGTGTGGAAGGAGGTTTCCCATCCACGCCGCTCAGACACGAGCTTCCCCGCAGGAAGGGGATGAAAATGAGACGTTCGCCTCCTTCCACAGACAGGCTCCCAATGAATCAAGGAGGCAAGCGGCGGACCTTCTAGCCATACGCAGGCGAGAGAGGGCCGGTCCTTTTTGTCCGAGAAAGGACGTCCTAGATGAGACACTAACCACACAGCTCGTAACGGGGCAGGTTGTTCAGTGAGCTCCTTCCGTCACCGCTGTTGCCACGCACGCACAGGCACGTGCTCACACGCACGTTTGCTTACACACCCGTGCATGTGTGCACAATCTATTTGGCAAGAGGCGCCGTGAACCAAGTTTACGGCCAGAGTGGAAAAAAGACAATCACCATGCGGGTGAGGGGGTGGCGCCAAGAATGTGGCAAGAAGTCCCGTGTGTGACTTTTCTTGGCAGAGGACCGATGACCCCATGGACAGGTAGGGAGAGATTCAGACCCGGAGCCTCAGCGAAGAAGAACCGTCCGTCTGTCACCAAAGAGGAATGAAAAGCGCTCAGCCCCACTAGTTATCAGAGTTATTCAGTTGCACATCCCTGCAGCCGGCCAAACGCAGAGGGTCGGGCGATGCATCCCGAGCGCGGCCACGTGGGGAAGCTGCTGGTGGGAGGGAGGCCGGCAGCCGCTTTTGGCCAAGCCCGGCCACGCCTGAGACCTTGGGACCCTACGGCTCCTCCACACCCCGGGTGTGCTGTGTCCCACACCCGGGCACAAGGGCACACCACCTGCAGCCTTGTTTGTGGGGGCGGAAAATAAGAAACCCCCTGGTGGCCCTGAATCGGGAACGGACTCACAGATGGGGGCACACTCGGGTGGATGAGGGGCCTGCTGCAGGGTGGTCAGGGCGGCACAAATCGATCCTGAAAAATCAGTCCCGACGGAAGGAGCAAGAGGAGAAATAAGTTGTGACGGTGTTTACGCAAATTAAGACGCACAAAGCAATGTGTCGTCTGTCGATGTCTCTGCATGTCTCTGTCCATGCCTCTAAAATTAGGACGAGGCCTGGGCCTCTCTCTTCACCCAGATAAGTGGGAAATACTTACAAAAACACAAGAACGGCTGCAGGGGGAAGGCATTTTAATGGAATCTGTAAGGTTCTTTTTCTTTCCGCAAAAATTATTTTTAGCAAAATCAAGAGCATATTTTCTCTTGCTAATCATGGATGGCAGGCACAAGGTTGTTTATCCCATTATTCTTGTTACATCTGGGATTTCAGAAGCTGAAAGAAAGGACTGGTGTTGAGAGCCGGGAAGCAGGCAGGGGAGGCTGCGCCCCTCGCCGGCCTGAGCTTACAGGTCTCAGACCCAGTGTCTGGGGAAGGCAGGACAGACCCCAGCTTGGATATCTACCAGGTGTGTGGCCGCGTTCCCGTGTCCCTCGAAGATGCCCCAGTGCACCCAACCTCAGGAAGCCTGGGGGGAATGTCAGAGAAGACCGGGCCAACTCCAGGAAGCTGGGAGGGAATCTGGCAGGAGGGCTGGCTGGAGACAGGGTGCTCAGCCAGGACAGGGACCCTCTGGGGGGCAGTGCTCACCTGCGTGCCTCTGCCCTGTGCCTAGTCCCTCCACCCTCAGCCCTGACACACCCTTAAATGTAGGCCAGGGTCACCTCCTCCAGGAAGTTTTCCTGGACTCCCAGTCTGGATGACGGGGCCTGTATCCTGTGCACGGCCCCAGCTCGGCCTTCGGTGCCCTGCTTGGATTTGTCTTCTCACGAAGGGACTGGGCTCCGTCAGAGCGGGCGGGTCGTGAGCTCTGGGGCCCCTAGGCCTCACGCGATGCCAGCTCACAGTGCCTGCTCCATGGCTGGTTTAGGTGGTGTGAGGAGAGGAAGGCAAGGGCTAGGCAGGAGCTCAGGACAGCTGAAGATACTAGACCCAGCGTGGCCAGCAAACACCCGTGGGCCCGACCAGACAGCACTGCTTCCTGTCCCAGGGACGGAGAACTCCCCGACGCCTCCAGGGGAATGTCACCAATGAACTGGGAGGTCCGTGCAGCCCCAGGCGTGTCTGGCGAGGGACTCAGTTAACTACCTGGATCAGCTTTCTATCTCTCTCTCTCTGCCCCCCTCCCCCCGCCACTTCCCCTCCGTCTTTGGGTCCTGTGTTCTCTGAGTAGGGGCCAGTTCAGGGCAGCTGTGGGTGGCAGGAGCGGTGGCTGTCCCCTCCAGCAGGACTCAGTGAGGGCCTCTCTCGGCCGCACCAGCGAGGCCCCAGAGGAGCCCCTGTCGGCTCTGGTTGGACCCGGTGCCCGCCCCTGCCCCTTGGCCACGGTGGGTAGGTGTGGGTGGCTGGAGCCTGGGTCTGGGAGAGCGAAGTCAGCCCCCACCCCCGACAAGGCTCAGAGAGGGAGGGGGGTGGTTCTCCGGGAAAACGCGGGGCAAGCGGCGCTGGGCGGTGCAGTAGTCCCGGGTGGCCATCCAGTGCAGGGAGCGCCGCTGACGTGTATGGGGAAGACAAGAGCAGTGGCAGGTGCTCTCTGGGTGCCTGGCGGTGGCTCGTCCCCTTCAGAGGGAGGGCTCTGAGCTGAGCAGTGGGACAAGCAGAGGGCTCCCCACCCCCACCTGCTGTCAGCGATTCCTGCCCCAGGGGCCAGTCTGCACAGCAGCCTCCAGGCCCTGGCCCCAGGAGCCACAGCTTGGGTGTGTTAAGGAACCACGGAGTTGCCCTGCATTTTCGGTACCCAGAGGTTGTTCCTGACGCTCTCGGAGAGTGTGGGCATCCAACAATCCTCAGGTGCCGAGGGGCCGAGGTGCTGAGGGCGTCCTCTCTGCACCTCAGAGAGGATGGAGCTGCACGTTACTGTGGTTGTGATTCGGAGGCGCCTGCCCTCGCTGCGGCCTCAGCCAGGAAGGAAGGGAAAGGAACCATGTCCATGTGGCCGAAGGCTGGGCACGGCAATTGGCAAGATTTGGGGGTCCGTGAGGTTTTTCACGAAGGCGTCTGCCGTTCTTTGGGTTATTTCTCAGGATGAAGCTGTGAATAAAGTGGTTAAGAATGGAGATTAAAACGTTCAGACCGCCAGCTGGCGAGCATGTCCAAATGAGAGCTAGCCCGGAGCGCTGGCTCCTCCGTTCGGCACGGGAGGTGGCCTTTCTGCCACCGTGAGACGGCCCGGAGACGCTGCCTGAGTCCACACCGGTGCTGCCAAGGCATCCAGGTCCTCAGTGACAATGGCAATGAGCAAACAACAGCCACGCTCGTGAGAGACTGCTGCTCGCACCACGCGGTGCTCTTCGCCTTGTCTGTCTGCCGCAGTTCTCACGACCTCCTCTCTGGTGCTTGTACCGTGACGAGGTTGTGGCTACAGAACCCGAAGCTTCGTGACTCATGGCTCCAGGTCACAGAGCCTGTAAGCGGCAGAGCCAGGATCCAAACCCCCGCGGAATCTGACTCTGCGACTCACGCTGCTCGGCATCACGCTCTCCTACGGAGACGGAACCGGAGGGCGGCCGGTGCTGGAGGCGGCGCTGTCTGCGGTTGTGAACGCCAACACCAGCTCCCCCCCACTGTGCGCTCCCCAGACAGAGTGCTGTGTTGGAAGTTCACACTCCCGTCTGAAAGCCCCTGCGGAAGTCCCTGGGGACCCTCGGCGGGGGGCGGGGGGGGGTGCTTCTTTTGTCAAGAGAGCACTGTGTTCAAAGACACATTGCTTTGAGAAATCAAAGACGTTCTTCTTATTCATCGCAGCCAGAGTGGTCACGGCCGCGTCCCCGCGTGGTGCCAGGCCCTACTGTAACCCATTGCTGCTGACAACTGCTCTCTGGAGCAGGCAGAGGCCCGGGAGGCGGGACGGCGGGGTGGGCGGTCTGTGCACAAACCTCGTCCTGCCTCCTCCCTGCCTTGCTCGCATTTGCCAGCCCTCAGTGCAGTCACCGCGTGACTGAATTCGGCTTGACACATGGTGGGTGAAAGGGACCGGTGTCACCCCAGCACTTTCCTCCAGCTCTCTCCCCTTCTTGGAGAGCGTGGAAGCCAGATGGGGCCCCAAGATCTTACAGCTGCTGTTGGCCTTGGGGCCCCCGAGGCTCCTGGCACCCGTGGGGGTTTCACATTAAAAACCAGAACCTAGCGGCTGCGGTTGACCAGGGAGGCGCACGAGGGGAGGGGCCTCCTCCACTGGGCTGCCTGCCTCCTGCGCTGAACTGCCTGCCTGCACCAAGTCCCTGCCGCCCGAGCCCGCCCTTCGAAGGAGTTTCTCGGCGTCCTGTTTCAACCAGGAGGACTGAGACTCTCCCCGTCCAGTCGAAGCGGCTCAGCAATTTCTCCGTCAGCATCTTCATTGACCGATCTGAGTGGCTCCATTCCAACCAGTCAGGACAGTGTGTTGGGACGGGACGGGATGGGGCGGGGCGGGGCAGGGCTGGTGGATTCGAGATTGGTTTTCATCGATTTTGGAGGTGGGAGTGGCAGGCCACATAGACAGTTTCTCTCTGGCGCAGAGCGGAAAGGGGCGATCAGGCACGCCTCACTCCTCACTCACTGATGCAGACATGCGGAGGCCCTGGACACAGACGCAGGGGACCGGGGCCCCTTTGCGCTGCCGCTGTGTGAGGTGGTCCAGAAGCAGCGCAGTAGGGGAGTGGCAGGGCTCTCTGAGGGTGCCCACCAGCCCAGGTGGGAGCGTTGGAAGGTGATGTGGGGGGAGGGGAGAAGGCAGCTGCTCACACCCATTTCCCTGGGTCCCTCACCTCCCAGTGCCCTCGCAGTGAATCAGGGCCACGACTAGTTTTGGCCAGTGAAGTGTGAGCACCGCCTGTCACTCAGGGGCAGGGGCAGGTGCGGCGAACTGCCCCTGGATGGCCTCTTCCCGGTGAAGCAGCTGCAGGATGCAGAGGCCCCGTGGGTCTGCGTCCTGAGTGACTGCGTGGAGTGGAGCCTCCTTTCCCACAGCGAACAGCTGCATAGTGTCCCCTCTGAGCCCGAGTTCAGGTTTCCTTGCTTTCATCTCAGAGGGTTGGGAGACTAGAAGGGGTGGGGACCTGCCCCACCCCCGGGTTCCGGCGGGGTCCCCCAGGCTCAGGACAGGGTACACCTGCACTCTTCACCCCACGGCCCAGGTGCTGCGCATCACCAGGCCCTCAGCACCCATCTGCCGCCAGACACCTCTCAAATCCAGCACCTTGCACCCCACCCCTGTACCAGACCCGGCAGAGCGCACCGCCGCTGCTGTCCCTCACGGACTGGCCATGCACCAGCCGGCTGAGCAGCCGAGATGAATAACGCCGGGGGTGGGGGAGGGGGAGTACCTGCTTGGCGGCCCCGCCATTGTTATTGCCCTTAACTGTGACTTAAAGAAGAAACGTGGTCAGAACCCTTAATCTGCGCTCCCCCCGAGCATTCTGGCAACACCACGCTGTCAGCCGTGGGCCCTCCCCGAGGACCGGCTACCGCGAAGCTGCAGTTCAGTCCAGCCCCGTCTGCAGGCGGTCGAGCTGCGCGCAAGCGCATGCCCGGCCGTCGGGGTCACGGCCAGCACCCGGGAGGGCCCTCGGGGCTGCACCCTGGCCTGGGGTCGGGGGAGCTCCAAGGAGGTGTGCACCCCTGATCGCGGTTACTCACGGGCTGTTGGTGGCCAGAGCCTGAGTGTCTCAGGGTCCCGCTGCTGAGCTGGCAAACCCTCCTCCTCCTTCAGTTCCGAGGATTTGAAGAGGCGGTTTCTTTTCGCCCCTCAGGGCTCCGTCGTAAGACCCGACTTAAACCGAGGTTTACCTGCCAGCTGTTTGACCTTCTGTTTTGAAAGCTGATGACTGTGAATTTGTTTTGGATTCTACTCGCGCAGAACACTCTGACGGAGAGTCACCCGTCCCTACCCCGACGAATACAGGCGCCTTCCCGCTGCCCAGGGTGGGTAACGCGCTCCCCTCTGTAGGCGAGCAGGACGCCTGTGGGCCCACTAAGCTCTATGCAGCAAAGAACACCCCACTGTGGCAGCCACAGGGCCCGTCCGGGAACCGAGCCCACGGCTGAGACCTTGCAGATGCCGACAGAGGAGCACACCTCTCAACGCAGCAGCTGTGTGGCCTCGCTGTCACCAGGCTCTGGACACCAGGGCCAGCACCGGCCTCTGAATTCCCGTCGCTCCCTACAGGCCCCCTGCCTCCGGGGACTCTCCGCGAGGGACTCCAGGTCTCTCTTGAAAAAAGTTCCAACTTTACAGGCCATGTTAAATATTAAAGGGCACTTTATTGCATAGCATTAGCAGGCGGTATTAAAATACTCAATAAATCATGATTTGTTTGGGCTGCTGTTCTAACATGAATAATACATGGAGAAACTCTCGTGCGTTTGACACGATGAAAAAAATCTGCCGGGGTTTCCAGATTTTCCTTCTCTCTCTCTCTGTCTCCTCTGGCAGGCTGGTGCATTCGTCACCTTCTGACACATTCCGCTGTCATTTCAGTCACCACGCTGCTTCCACCCAGAGTGCCGGGTAATTAAAAAGAACAAGACTAAGGACACGTCATAAATTCAGAAGGCCTGCTAGTTATGGGCACGCCGCACTGGATTAACGCGGCTAATAACTCAAAGGACAGCCGACGTCAAAAAAATCATCGCATTTGCCACGCCCCGCCGGCCCCGCACCCTGGACAGCGTCACAGCAGGGCCCCGCGGGTTGGCCTGGGATCTGGGAGGGTCGTGAAGAGCGTGACAGGCGCGGGGCCTTCAGGCGTCTGGGTGGCCGCAGGTGCGGGGGACACAGGGGGTTCAGGGGGGTCCTTCATCGTGCGCGTGGGGACTCCGTGCTAGTGCAGGTACCGCAGGCGAGTCGCCCGTGGGTGACCGTCCAGATCAGTCCACGTGCGCAAGGCTGACGTCACCGTGACGTTTGTAACCGCAGACACCTGGGAACGCCCTCTGGGTGCCTGGGCCGGGGTGGCACTGGGTGCATCGTGCGCGCGCATGCTTCGGGGTCTCCCCGATGTGTGGACAGGAGCGAGAGGGTTTGCTCTCCGTGGCCGCGTGGAAGAGGCTCCAAGGAGTGCGCTCCGGGTCAGTGTGGAGGTGGAAGAAACGTGCCCCCGTTTGAGTTAGAGATGGGGAGCACTGCTTTTGCACGTGTGCGCGTGTGAGAAAGTCTCTATAAGGGTGAACAAAGCCAAAACCGTTCACTTGTTCGCTGGGGGGGTGGGGGCTGCGGGGCCTGGGGAGGCGGTAGGAAGAAGCGGAGAGAGTTCGCTGAACACCGTGTCCAAATTACTTATTTTTCAACCGGTTGACTGTATTACTTACGTCAGTAAGTAAGTAACTCTAACACGAATCCTGCCCCCAAAGGTTGAACGGAGCCAGCCGGTGATTTTCAGAAAGGTTTCTCCTGGTCCCGGGAGAGCGTGGGCCCCTCAGCTGCCTAAGACCCCGGGGAAGGCCTGGGGGCCCCTGTCGGCTGTGCCACTGAGGATGGGGACTCCCACCACGACCAGCCGTCTGCGAGTTTCTTCCCGCAGAACACAGACAGACCGGCAGGTCCAGCCACTGTGCCGTGGTGACCGTTTCTCCAGGCGAGGCTTGGAAATAAATACTCAGATAAAACTGGCTGTGAAGACCATAGATCCCTGGGCGTTGGCTCATGCAGGCGCCCACTGGGCCTGCTGGCTGGGTGCAGTGGGCTGCAGCGAAGGCGGGCCTGCCTGTTCGTCCCCAGGCCCGGCCACTGTCATCCCCCTCCCCGGGCAGAGGCTCCCAGGGGCCACCAGGGCCGCGGAGCTGCCAAGCGACACCGTTCTCCGAAGGCAGATGGCAGTCTGGACTCCGACGTGGAACCCCCTGAGTTCTGTGCTGTGGCAAATAGTTTTTTAAAGGATTCGACTGAATGAGCTAATCACAGCGTCTCTGTGGGCCCCACACGGCGGCCAGGCAGCCGTTTCCGACGTTGCCACAGATTCAGGAGGGCTGCGAAGGCACGTGTTCCCCCACAGTGATGTGTTTCCCTGCGGCGGACATGCCAGATCCCTGAGGGGGCTTTGTGGCTGATGACAATGTCGGGGGTGGGGCTGCCTGGCGAGCCCTGCGGTGTGGGTCCAGAGGCCGCTGTGCACCTGCCCTGGTGGGGCGAGGAGTGAGCGACAGGCTTCCCTGACTTCATGATGTCACACCTGCCTCACTCCCCCATGGTCCCACTTCCAGCAGGACCCAGAAACCTGGAGCCAACGGAGAAGCTTGAACATGCGCAGAGGGAGGGGAGGTCGAGGTGTGAACTGCTTGCTTTGTCTTTAAGAAGCGTGCGTGCCAGCCAGGCTGAAGGACCAGCAAACTCACCCTGGGCTGAATGAGGCCGGCTGGCTGGCCTGCTGTAACCCCCCAAAATCGCCCTTCATTTCCGTCTGGGCTGGCTTGGTGTCCTCAGCAGGCCCAGCCTCCCTGACGTCACAGCTGGGAGCGCCTGACAGGTAGGTGGTAAGAGGAGGGCACCTTGGCAGAGAGAACGAAGGAAGTGACAAGCAGAGTGGGGACAACCACGCACCCGGCCTGGAGCAGGTGACTGAGCAGGGTGACTCATCCAGGTAGACGTGTGGACTGGAGGTGCCCCAGCCCATGCATGGGCCAGGGGACCGCACCAGGGTGGCCCGGCCTGTGGCGGCTCTGCCCGAGGGCAGCTGTCCCCGATGGAGCTGTTCGTTGCTGCGGCTCCGTCACCTCCAGCACCCAGATGGCTCCGGGGCCGTTTGTCAGCCTGTCAGGGTGGGCCCGGCTCTCTGCCAGGCTGCGGGAGAAGCTGACGTTAATACCTCTGTCAGCCTGGCTGTGGGCGGCCACCTGGGATTATTTCAGATGACATCGCCGCGACCTCGGCAAACCAAACAGAGTAAAATGCGCAGCGGCAGAAACTCTGGCCGGACGGTGCGCAGCTGCGCCGTGTTCCCGTCCGAGACCACGTCTGACGGCCTCACCGGGAGGCCTGTTTCTGATCCGAAGCCCGGACGGCTGGGAGACTCGAGAGTGTGGAGGTCCCCGGGAGAGTCATGGTGGGGTGTGACCGTGGCCGTTCACAGTAAGGGTCTCCCTCTCGTCAAGGGTGGGCTCCGTGAATGTGGCAGAGTGCATTTCCCTATTTTTCAGTTTTTAAAACGTTGTGATTTTACGCATGGCCCTGGACAGGCGGTATGTGCGATGTGGACAGGGAGCAGGGGACCCCGGGTCTCTGTCACCACGAGGCACTACGCTGTCGTGAATCTCCGTGTTCGGTGTCTCGAGCGGGAGAACCCTGACGACGCTCTGGAAGCTGCCCCCGCGGGATGGTGCGTCCTGGAAACGGTCGCACCACGGAAGAGTCTGCTCACCGAGGGCCCTCCGATCCAGGGAGGCTGCAGCCGAGAAATGGAGGGGAGGCAGAGACTCGGAGGGGCAGCAAAGGGAGAATCTGGAAAGATGACCGAGAGGCCGGACATGTCATCAGAAACCAGGACGGAGACCACCCACACCCTTGTCTGCCTCTCCAGTGCGGCTGTGAAAGGCGGACAGTGAGGAAGGCTGGCAGGAGGGGCGCCCTGCGTACCCGGGACCCCCAGGAAGATGAACAAGACGGTCACGGAGCAGATGAGGCCTGAGACGTCGCCGGGGGCAGGGCTGGGGCAGGCCTGTGGGGACGCCAGGAGAAGGCCGGGATCCCTGGGGAAAGCAAGACGCTGGGGAATCAGAAGGCAAAGGAAAGAGGAAGCCGAACAGGAGAGGGGCGGACTCCATACAAGCAGCCCCAGGCTGAGTCCACAGGAGCTGAGCAGGGCTGCTGCGGGCAGGCCACTGGCGACGTCACTCACTCCCAGGGTGCCCAGGTGTCACGCACGGATGCCTGAGCCGTGGACGATGTGGGTGGCACCTGTGTGCTGCTCTGAGCTGCCCCGTTTGTGGCAGCTCGTCATGCTGCTGTGGGAGCTCATGCGCAGGACGCTGGGGCTCAGGGGAGGTGGCGTCCCCGCTGCCATCTCGCTGGCCGTCTGGCCTCTCTGCCCCGTGGGTGACGATACGCTCAGGTGCTCACACAAAGGCGGGCGGGTGGCCCAGCCAGTGGACTCCTGACCAGGGTCCTGATCAGGCGGCTGAGGAACTCATGTCCCTTGTTCCTGGGGACGGGGCTGCCGGTGCCTGGGGAGCACCGGCCCCTGTTGCCTCGAACCCACGTGCTCAGAGTCTTAAAGTTCCTGAGGGTGACTGGACCCTGTTCCCGAGGTTCTCCCCAGGGGTGGGGCAGGGGGGTCTAAGCCGACCTCTGACGCCCAGCGTCCGCTCATCAGCAGCTGGACAGCAGCCTTCTCCTGGCCACAGCGTGTGACTCCACCTGGTCTCTGTCACTTCAAGGCAGGTGCAAATCCTTCATTTTTTGCTAGTTTTTCTTGGCACTCCCTGCCCAGCTGTTCCCTGCAGGGCCCACCTGAGGTCGGGGAGCAGCGCTTACCCTTTGGGGTGAGCGCGAGGGGGGCAGGGAAGCGCAGTGGGTCCCCAGCACCGGTCTCTGGCCCTGCCTTCAGCTCCCGGGGCAGGGCTCACCTTTTCCCCTTTGGTGGCTATTTTAAGAATTGTCACAGCACCTGAAATAATAACCCAGCCTCTGCCCAGTGAGAGACCAGACAGTGACAGTGAGGGGAGGCGGGGAGG
>PVKU01012179.1:0-37458 GCA_004027475.1 Anoura caudifer | reverse complement strand
TCTCCTCAGGGCTAGACCTGGGCCTCTCCGCCCAGGGCCTCAGGTATAAGTTCTGAGGATGTGTGTGCCTATCCCAGTTGCATGGAGGTGCCTGTGATCTTGCAGCCACCTGTGGTCACATACGGGAGCCAATCCTTGCACAATCGTCCCCGATGGATGGCGGGCTCAGGCGCATGGCTGCCCCTCCGACACTGGGCACCGGAGGCTGGCGAGTTCATGCGAGCAGCGGATCAGCCACCCCACAGGCACGCACCTGCCACCTGGCCTTCTATCTTGACTGAAAGCCTTGCTGGATAAAGTAGCCTTGGTTGCTGGCCTCTGGTTCTCATTACTTGGAATATTTCTTGCCATTGCTTTCTGGCTTGTAGCATTTCCATTGAGAAGTTGGCAGCTAACCTTATCGGAGCTCCCTTGCATGTTACTTCCTGTTTCTCCCTTGCTGCCTTTAAGATTCTCTCTTTGTCTTGGAATTTTGTCATTTTAATTATGATTTGTCTTGATGTGGGCCTCTTTGGGTTCCTCTTGATTGGGACTCTCTGTGTTTCCTGGATTTGCGTGACTTTTTCTCTCATCAAATTAGGGAAGTTTTTCATCATTACTTTTTCAAATAGGTTTTTCTATCCCTTGCTCTTCTTCTTCTCCTTCTTCTATCCTTATTATATAGATATTATTACATTTCATATTGTCTTGCATTTCTCTTAATCCCGCTTCAGTCTTTCTGAGCCTCTTTTTCTTTTCTTGCTCTTTCTGGGTGTTTTCTTCTATGTTGTCCTCCAGCTCACAGATCCAATCTTCTGCTTCATTGATCCTGCTTTTGATTCCTTTTACTATGTTCTTCAGTTAAATTGTATTCTTCATTTCCTCTTGGCCCTTGTTGGTAATTTCTATTTCCTTTTTCATGTTGATATCATATGCAATGAGTTCACTGTAGTTTCCCCATAAATTCTGGCAATTCACTGTGAGCTCATTGAGCTTTCTGATAACCATTGCTTTGAAATCACTATCTGATAGTTGAGTTGCCTCTGTTTCATTTAACATTCTTTCTGAGGTTTCTTCTTTTCCGTTCATTTGGGGATTGTTTCTTTGTCTTCCCATTGTTTGTGAAGCTCTTCTTTTTAGCCTCAGCTTCTTAAATTGATGTGTTCTGACCCCCTGGGTTTATGATGTGAACTTCTATGGTAGAATACATGTGAGATTCATTGGTGCAGTCTCCTTGATATTCTGAGCTCGCTACTCTTGGTCTGTCATTTAAGTTGTCTGTGTGTTTGTCTTTCAGTTTTGATTGTTGTTGGGTGTTTCTTTGGTGGGACCTTCCCACCAGCCGGTTAACTGAGAGTCACTCTGTCTACCACCTCTTGTATTTTGTTATGCTGGTGAGGGCAGTTTGTGGTGAAGCTTATTCTTCTGTTTGTACAAGATTTTGGGAATTCTCTCTTGCTTTTGTTCAATTGTTTATTCTGGGTAATTTCTCCACTATTTAGTTGTATTTCCAGGTAGGTTGTAGATTGAGGTTAGTTGGCTTCCTCTCCCTCCTTTACCTTCTTCTGTTGTTATCTGTTGTTGGTTCCTTTGTTGGTGGGTTTCATTTTCCAGCAGGTCTCCTGGTTTTCACAGCTTCCACCTTCTCTTTGTTGTGATCAGTTGGAGGGGGAAAGCAGAGTAGTTTAAGACAGCAAGAGAGTATTCTATGACATTTACAGTAGCAGCCCTTAGGGATGAAATAGGATATCCTTTGGCTATGTATAGTGTTAATCATGATCTTCCACCCATCTGACCACTTTTTAGGAAGGATAGAAAAAAGACAAGAGTCTTGTTGGGGTGGGAAAGGTTGTGAGTTGGATCTAGAAGGCAGTGAGGTTGTGGGAGGTCAGATTCTGAGGTAAAGTCAGAGTAAAAGATAGTAAATAGGTGTAGTATGTGAGGGAATAGAATTAATCACAGCAGTAATAGAGTCCAGGAAACCTTGAAGTGGGCTAAGCTCTGGGAGGGGTGTTGCGTAGTATTTACAATTGTATGGAACAGCTATTATTTACAATAATAATGGATCAACAATCATATGACAAAATCTGTGGGATCTGGATAACAAGAATAGGGAGTTAGGACCTTGAGTAGTGTGCTAATGGAACACAAGTGAAGTGAAGGACAGTAAATTAGCAATACACTATGAAAGAGAGAACAGAGGAAACATGTCAAATGATACAATTTAAGCAGTCAAGCAACAAAGACTAAACAGAAAAAAGAGGAATACAAAAATACTATTAAAATAAAAGATGTAAGAATAATGAAAAAATAATAATACAAATATGCAATAACTTTCAGGTTCTCTGTAATAGCAAAGTGAAACTTGTCTCACTATCTCAGCTGTTGGGATGTCCCTCTTTGGGTCCAACTCTGGTCTTTTCACAGTTCTAGGTTTTTTGTCTCACTTGTTATTAAAAAAAAGGCAGAAGAAGGAAGGAAGAAGTGATAGAATTGGAAAGAAAGGAAGGTGGAATAAAACAAGAAAGTAGGAGAGAGAGGAAAAAGGAATTGAGAGATTAAAAATAATAAAAAATAAAACATTACTTAAAAAAGAAAGGTCTCTTGCTTGTTTCAAACTGGTTATACCAGTTTTTCTGGTCTTGCTGGCTGCAGCAGGCTGAGGGGCTTTTCTCCCTTCCCAATCCCACTCGGGCAGCCTTGCATGCACTCTCCCCAGGGCTAGCCTAGCACCTCTCCACAAGGCTTTGGGTGTGGAATCCAGGCCTTTTGCAGAGTGCACTCTCCCTGGGTTGCAGGTGCGCACACCCAGCCAGGTCACCTCCAGCTCCATGGTTTGTGTGTGCACCCTTCCCATTTCTATGCTAGGGCTTCCTGTGCTACCTTTGGAACATACCCCAGCTGGGTGGGGAGGAGGTCAGAATGATTGTTGCAGGAGAATTCCCCAAAGAGTTTCTCTTTTTTCAATTTTTCTTCTTGAGAAATTCCTCCTATGCAAGCCTGTCAGTCTGTACAGCGGCCTGGCCTCTCGCACAGCCCAATTCTTCAGCCAGATTGGGGACTATTTGGGTCAGGGCCCATCATGGCCCAACTCTCAACTCTCCCCAACCTGTGTCCACAGACTCTATGGGTGCTCACAACCCATGTGTGTTTTCCACTTAGTTCTTATTCCCCTCTCTGCGACTTCAAACAACCATGTCTCTCCCGGTGCTATTCAAACCTTGTTTGGCAGGGGATGGAGCTGTTGTCCTGGCTCTCTTCCAGAAACCCTGTGGCAGACTGGTGACTGCTGGGCCTGGGGCTGCAGCCACCCTGGTCCCTGTGCTGGTCCCTGGGAACTTATTGTCCTGAAGCACTTTCCTTGCCGTCCAGTTTTTCAATGTCTGCTACAATTTTTGGTCTCCTATTTTCATATATGCTGGGGTACTGTTGGCTGTTTGCTTTGTTCCTCTGTAGATCAGCTAGGTTTTTATCCCATGTGTAGGGGGAAGTGGAATCTGCTCCCTCCTACCTTGCCACTATCCTCCTTCCTTGGTACTTGTCTTTCTCTTACTGCTTTATTTTACTCAGCATAAAGTTCTCCAGAGTGATCACTCCTGGCTGTGGGGTGGAGAATGGTGGGAAAAACACAAAGATGAGACCAGAGATATCTTGCATAGTAATATATTTCCTGATAGGGCAAGGGAAAAAATAAATAAATGGGACTACATCAAATTAAAAAGCTTTTACACAGCTAAAGAAACCATCATCAAAATGAAAACAGAGTCAGTTGTATGGAAAAATATATTTGCCAATGATACTGTTTAATCTCTAATATATATAAACAACTCACATAACTCCACTCCAAGAAGACAAACTAAAAAATGGTCAAAGGCCCTGAACAGAGACTTCTCCAAGGTGGACATACAGAAAGCCTATAGACATGTGAATGGATGCCCAACATCACTAGCTATTAGAGAGATGTAACTTAAAACCACAATGAGATATCACTTCACACCAGTTAGAATGGTCTACATGAACAAATCCACAAACAACAAGTGTTGGAGAGGATGTGGAGAAAAGGGAACCATGGTGCACTGTTGGTAGGAATGCAGACTGGTGCAGCCACTGTGGAGAACAGAATGGAATTTCCTGAGAAAACTAAAAATGGAATTGCCTTTTGACTTGGCAGTTCCATTGCTGGGATTATACCCTAAGAATCCTGAAATATCAATTCAAAACCACTTGTGCACCTCAATGTTCACAGCAGCATTATTTACAATAGCCAAATACTGGAAACAGTGTAAGTGCCCATCAGTAAATGAGTGGATTAAAAAACTGAGGTATGTTTACACAGTAGAATACTACACAGTGGAGAAAAGAAGGAACTCCTACCCTTCATGACAGTATAGATGGAAATGGAGATTATCATGCTAAATGAAATAAGCCAGGCAGTAAAATACAAATAACATATGATCTCACCTGTAAGTGGAACCTAACCAATAAAACAAACAAGTGAGCAAAATCGAACCACAGACATGGAAATGAAGAAAAAACTGACAGTTACCAGAAGGGTGGGAGTAGGGAATAATTGAGGGAAGAAGGAGAAAGGTCAAGTCAAGAAACATGTATAAAGGACCCATGGACAGAGACAATAGGTCGGAGGATTGTATATGGGATGTGAGGGTGGATAGGGCAGGGGAGAGTAATGAGGGGGAAATTGGGACAACTGTAATTAAACAACTCTAAAAAATAAATAAAGAAAGAAAGAAATCAAATTAAAGAAGTAATAATAAGCTTCCTAGAATAGAAAATGCTAAAGGAGTTTGTTAACCTGAAGAAGCACTGCAACAATTCTTAAAGGGCTTGCTTGATGAAGAAGAAAAAGAGAAGAAAATAGAAAAAATTATCTAATAGTAAAATGACATTAAATGTGTATCTTTCAATGATCATCTTAAATGTGAATGGCTTAAATGTTCCAGTCAAAAGTTTAGGGTTAGCTGAATGAATAAGAAAACAAGACCCATATATGTGGTGCCTCCAAGAGACCTATCTCAAATCAAATGATACACACAGACTAAATATAAAGGGTTGTAAACAGATATTTCATGGAAATGGAAAGGGAACAAAAGCTGGGATAGCAGTACTTATATCTGACAAAATACACTTTAAACCAAAGCTATAGTAAGAGACAAGGAATTTCACTACATAATGTAATGGGAACAATATAACAAAAAGGTATAATCCAGTAAACATCTATGCACCCAACATAGGATCACCTAAATATGGGAAGCAAATGTTGATAGACATAAAAGGAGAGATTGACAGAAATACAATTATTGTTGGGAATTTTAACACCCCACTGACTTCAATGCATAGATCTTCCAGACAGAAGATTAACAAGGAGACAGTGGCCTTAAATAACACATAAGATCAAATGGATTTAATTTTATCTTCAGAGTATTTCACTCCAAAGCACAAGAATATACATACTTTTCAAGACACTTGCAAAATTTTCTAATATATATCACATGTTAGGACACAAAAATTCTCTGTAAATTGAAGAACACTGAAATTATATCCAGTGTCTTCTCCAACCACAATGCTATGAAACTAGAAATCAATCACAAGAAGACATTTAAACATTCAAAGACATGGAACCTAAATAACATGTTATTGAACAGTAAATGAGTAAACAATGAGATCAAGTAAAAAATCAAATGATTCCTTGAAACAAATGAAAAAAAAAGGACAAAACAATCCAAAATCTGTGGGACACTGGGAAAGCAATTCTAAGAGAAATTCATAGCATTATACACCCACCTCAGAAAAACCCAAAGAAAACACTCATGTAAACAATCTAAGAGTACACAGAAAATAATTAGAAAAAAAAACAACAAACAAAACCAAAATTGAGTAGAATAAAAGAAATAATAAAGATCAGAGCAGAAATAAACAAAATGGAGTATAAAAAAAGATACCAAAAATCAATGAATCCAAGAACTGGTTCTTTGACGAGATAAACAAGATTGGCAAACCATTAATGAGGCTTATCAAGAAAAAAAGGGAAAAGTCCCAAATAAATAAAATCAGAAAGGAGAGAGGGGAAATAATGACTGACACCAAAGAAACACAAAGGATTATAAGAAAAATATTATAAACAACTATATGCCAAAAAACTAGACAACCTGAACAAAATAGATAAATTCTTAGAAACGTACAACCTTCCAAAACTAAATCAGGAAGAATTAGAGAATCTGAATAGGCAGATTACACCCAGTGAAATTGAAGCACTAATTTAAAAAAACTCCCAACTAACAAAAGTCCTGGTCAGATGGTTTCACAGGTGAATTTTACCAAACATCTTGAGAAGAACTAACACCTCTCCTTCGCAAAGTTTTTCAAATAATTCAAGAGGAGAGAAAGCTCCCAAGCTCATTTTATGAGGCCAGCATTATCTTAATTCCAAAACCAGAAAAAGATACTATAAGGAAAGAAATTTTGTTGGCCAATATCCCTGATGAACAAAGATGCTAAAATCCTCAAAAAATATTAGAATACATGAAAAAAATCACACAACTTGACCTAGTGGGGTTTATTGCAGGAATGCAAAGTTGGTACGACATTCACAAATCAATAAATATGATTTACCACATAAACAAGATGAAGGATAAAAACTGCATGATCATATCAATACATGCAGAAAAAGCATTTGATAAATCCAGCACCCATTTATGACAAAATGAGGCTAGAGGGAACATGATACTTAACATAATAAAGGTCAGATATGAGAAACCAACAGCTAGCATCATACTGAATGGGCAAAAACTGAATGTGTTTTCCTTAAGATCAGGAAGAAGACAGGGATGTCCACTTTCACCTCTTATTCAACACAGAACTCGGGGTCCTATCCACAGCAATCAGAAAAGAAGAAAAATAAACGGCATCCAAGTTGGAAAGAAAGTAAAATTGTAATTATTTGCAGATCACATCACACTGTACATAGATAACCTCAAATGTTCCAGCAAGAAACTACTAGAAGTAATAAATGAATTCAGCAAAATGGCAGGGTATAAAATTAATATCCATATATGAGTTGCATTTTATATGCCAAAGACAAACTAACATAAAGGGAAATTAAGAAAACAATTCCATCCACAATTGCTATAAAAAGACTAAAATAGACTTCCAAACAAGATGGAGGTGTAGGTAGACACCCTGCCCCTCCTTGCACAAACAAAAGAAGGACAACAACACTTTAAAAACAAACAAAAAAACAACAACTAGAACTGACAGAAAATTGAACTGTATAGAAGTCCGACAACAAAGGACTTAAAGAAGAAACATCCATCCACACCAGTAGGAGGTGGGGAGATGGGCAGCTGGGAAGAGACTTGTGGCAAAGCAGCAGTGGAAGACTGGGCAGGCAAGGTATTGACTGGTGGACGCAGCAAAGCAGTGGATTGTGGAGTGGGGTGGACAAGGCTGCAGCTGGCTAGCAAGACAGCAGCTGCTGGACCCACGAAGCAGCGGCTGATGGAGTGGGTGGTCCCACATTCATGTGCGGATAAACTGGGAGGAACAACTGGGAAGCGAGACAGACTTCACAACCCAGGGTCCTAGTGTGAGGAAATAAAGCCACAAACCACCAACTGAAAACACCTGTGGGGGTTGAGGTGGCAGTGGGAAAATCTCCCAGCCTTACAGGAGAGTTCATTGGAGAGACCCACAGGGTCTTAGAATGTACACAAGCCAACCCACCCAGGAATCAGCACCAGAAGGACCCAATTAGCTTGTGGGTAGTGGGGGGAGTGACTGAAATCTGGCAGAGAGTGGAGCAAGCACCATTGTTACCTCTGTACCCCCTCCCCACATACAGCATCACAAAGCAGCAACATGGGTTGCCTCACCCTGGTGAACACCTAAGGCTCCACTCCCTATATATAGCAGGTGCATTGAGACAAAAAAAAAATGGCCCAATGAAAGAACAGATCAAAGCTCCAGAAAAAATACAACTAAGCAACGAAGACAAGCCAATGTAACAGATGCATAATTCAAAACACTGGTACTCAGGATGCTCACAGAATTGGTTGAATTTGGTGGCAAACTGTATGAAAAAATGAAGGCAATGCTAAGTGAGATAAAGGAAAATGTACAGGGAACCAATCGTGATGAGAAGGAAACTGGGACTCTAATTAACAGTGTGGACCAGAAGGAAGAAACATTCAACAGAACAGAATGAAGAAACAAGAATCAAAAAAAAAATGAGTAGAGGCTTAGGAACCTCCACGACATCTTTAAACGTTCCAGCATCTGAATCATAGGGGTGCCAGAAGGAGAAGAGGAAAAGCAACAAATTGAAAACTTATTTGAACAAACAATGAAGGAGAACTTCCCCAATCTAGCAAAGGGAATAGACCTCAGGAAGTCTAGGAAGCTCAGAGAGTCCCAGGGAAGTTGGACCCAAGGAGGAACACACTAAGGCACATAATAATTACATTACCCAAGATGAAAGATAAGGAGAGAATTTTAAAAGCAGCAAAAGAAAAGGAGACAGTTACCTACAAAGGAGTTCCCATAAGACTATCAGCTGATTTCTCCAAAGAAACCTTATGGGCAAGAAGGAGGTGGAAAGAAGTATTCGAAGTCATAAAGCCAAGGACCTATATCCAAGATTACGCTATCCAGCAAAGCTATCATTTGGAATGGAAGGGTAGCTAAAGTGCTTCCCAGATAAGGTCAATTTAAAGCAGTTCATCATCACCAAGTCCTTGTTATATGAAATGTGAAAGGGACTTATCTAAGAAATTGATGAAGATCCAAAACTCTGAACAGTAAAATGACAACAAACACAATTATCAACAACCAAACCTAAAAACAAAAATAAAAATAAACTAAGCAAACATCTAGAACAGGAACAGAACCACAGAAGTGTAGATCACAATGAGGGTTATCAACAGGGGAGTGGGAGGGGCAAAGAGAAGGAAAAGGTACAGAGAAGAAGTAGCATAAATGGTAGGTAGAAAATAGACAGGGGGAGGTTAAGAATAATATAGGAAATGTAGAAGCCAAAGAACTTATATGTATGACCCATGGACATGAACTAAAGGGGGGAATGTGGATGGGAGGGGGTGTGCAGGGTGGAGGGGAATAAGGGGGGAATGGGACAACTGTAATAGTATAATCAAGAATACATAAGGAGCAATATCTGGGACAGTGCTGGTACCAATATTGTATTGGATATAATGTCCCAGGCAAGGGAAACTAAAGAAAAAACAAACAAACAAATAATGACTACATCAAACTAAAAACTTTTTGCATAGCAAAAGAAATCATAAACAAAATTAAAAGACAATGCAGAATGGGAGAACATGTTCACTGAAACATCTGATAAAGGGTTAATATCCAAAACGTATAAAGTGCCTACAAAACTCAACACCAAAAAACAAACAACTCAATTAAAAAATGGGCAAAGGACCTTAATAGACACTTCTCTAAAGAGGACATACAGATGGCCAGTAGACATCTGTCTACTCAATGTCACTAATCAATATTGAGCAAAAGATACTCAATGTCACTAATCATCAGAGAAATGCAAATTAAAACCATAATGAGATGTCATCTCACACCTGTCAAAATAGCTATTATCAACAAATCAAAAACAAGTGTCAGCAAGGATGTAGAGACAGAGGAGCACTTTTGCATTGTTGGTGGGAATGCAGACTGGTGCAGCCACTGTGGAAAGCAGTATGGAGATAACTCAAAAAGTTAAAAATGGTTCTGCCTTTTGACCCAGTGATCACACTTCTGGGAATATATCTGAAGAAACCCAAAACACTAATTCAAAAGAACATAAGCATCCTATATTCACTGTAGTGTTATTTACAATTGCCAAGATATGGAATCAGCCCAAGTGTCCATCAATAGATGAGCAGATAAAACATCTATGGGACATTTACACAATGGAATTCTGCTCAACCATAAAAAAAGAAAGAAAAATTTACCCTTTGCAATCATACGGATGGACATGGAGAACATTATGCTAAGTGAAATAAACCAGTCAGAGAAAGACAAATACCATATAATTTCACTCATATGTGGAATCTAATGAACAAACAACTAACAAGGAAAACAGGGACTGACTCATCAATGGAGAGCCAGATGACATTTAAGCAAAGAGGAAGTTAGGAGGTGGAGGGATTGATCAAAAAGTACTCATGGACATGGACAACGGTGAGGTGATCTCTGGGAGCAGGTAGATATAAGGTGATTAAATGGCAATGGGAAAAATACACTAAAGATTTAAAATCCTCATATAAGTGGACTGGTGCAGTTCAAACCCATGTTGTTCAGGGGCCAACTGTATACCATATTCTACAGCTTGCTCCCCAAATAAGATCCTAATTCTATATTACCCTGAAGGCAGATCTAACTTTTCCTCACAGCATAGACCAGCATAAAGTGAAGGTAAGAGAGGTGCTGACCTTCAACTGGTCAAAGATTGGTCCAGATGTCAGCAGAAGTAGGTCATATACCTAACTGGAAAAATGTCTCCTGGTATAGCCTTCCAAATGTCAGTTTCTCCCTCTTCCTCAAAAAGAATGTGACCATAAGGGTCTGGAACAGACAGTACTGGGAGACAGGAGTTATTATATGAGCCTATAATTAAGCCCTTGACATAAAGCACAACATTTATTTCAGAAAGAAAACTGATTTTGTGGATTCTAAAGGAGGGGGGCAGCATGACATCAGAGGAGAAGGATTTGCATTGTCATGGCAACAATAAGTTGTACTGTATTGTTTGTATCCAGAATTTAAGAGATCATCCTTGCACTAAAGGAAAAGAAAGGGTCATGCCTTCCACTTCAACATCACCATCTGAGGACACCCGCCACCTTCTTGTGAGAAATTTTTATTTGTTCATTTGTTATATGTCACTTGGATATTTGTTCACTCACTAATCATCCTTCCTCCATTTTTTTCTTTTTCTTCCTTTTCTGCATCTGTCCAGCACAGGCAGAAGGGGCCATTTTTCTTCCTAGAGATGATACAAGTAAATCAAACTTATGGCTGATGGCAACTGAGGCCCTTAAAAACTTCCTAAGCTGGGTACTGTCCTACCCATGCCTTAAGGCTGCTTCTGGTTTGCCTTGGGAGAAATTTAGTGGAAAGGGAGGACCTCTGGAATTGGCTCCCTAAATAAAAAGGTGACAGAAAATCTGTGACTTATGGAACCCTGCAGAAGTCACTTTCCCAGCTCAAGCTTGTACTGGGTAATTAGGCAGCCTGAGCATCTTCCCTCCTGAGATGGCATAATCTCAGTCTATGACTGGTAGGCAGGGAGCTCACTCGAGCAAGTTACAGCCTTAAAGGTGTCAGAAAAGGATCAGGGACTAAGTAAATGGGGAAAGATATTTCATGAATATTTACACAAGCAGGTAGGCATTTCCTCATCACCAGGTGTTTCTTCTTATATCACAGAAGGATAAACTGAGACAGGAAAAATACACCCAGACAAGCTTTTAAAAAAGTGAATCAAAGAAGGATCTGGAAACAACACAATGCTTATTAATTGCCTGCTCCTGGTAACCCCTCTTCTCATAGATAACACTGACATCACCTAGCTTTTTAATTCTAAGGCTTAATTGGCATCCTGTTTTTTAAGCTTTAAAAATCCTTTTCTTTCTTTCCCCTTCCTGGCTCAGTAACTCTCACTTTGGAAATCTGGAGATTTTAATTTCCCAAAGAGCCTCCTGTCATCTTTTACAGTAAGTCTTTTCATTTCACCTTGTTTAAGTATATTGGCTGGTTTAAAGGCTTAATTGTGATGAAGAATATTAAGCTCAAATTTAATAAGTATTAAGAGTAGAACAACATCTTTTATTTCCTCTGGCTTCAATAATTATTGCCTTTGTTTTTTTCTTAATTTGTAGTGGAAAATTTCAGATGACCCAAATGTGGGAAAGAGTTGGGCTAAAGAGAAAGGCAATGAAATGACTAGATAGCTTTTTCTAAAACCTGTAGCTGTTGCTACAGTGATAGCAGACAAATGCTTGGAGGGTGATAGATCTCAAAATGATCTGGGAAGAATGCAAGATGAAGCAGGCATCAAGGGACATAAGAGTGCCTTCAAGCCTGTCTCTAGTTTCCAACTGGGTTATTTTTTATTTATTGTTGTTCAAGTACAGTTGTCTGCCTTCCCCCCACCAGCTCCCCCAGACCCCAGCCACCCCCACCTCCCTTCCCTGATTCCAACCCCCTTGATTTTATCCATGAGTCCTTTATAGTTTTTCTGAAAACCCTTCATCATTTTCCCCCCATTATCCCCTCCACCTCCCCTCTGGTTACTGTCAGCTGGTTCTTAATCTCAATGTCTCTGGTTATATTTTGCTTGCTTGTTTGTTTTGTTGATGAGGTTCCACTTAAAGGTGAGATGATATGGTATTTGTCTTTCACTGCCTGGTTTACTTCACTTAGCATAATGCTCTCCAGTTCCATCCATGCTGTTGCAAAGGGTAGGAACTCCTTCTCTCTTCTGCTGTATAGTTTTCCATTGTGTAAATGTACCATAGTTTTTGATCCATGAATTTACTGATGGGCACCTAGGTTGTTTCCAACACTTGGCTATTGTAAATTGTGCTGCTATGAACATTGGGGTGCATAGGTTATTTTGGATTGGTGTTTCAGGGTTCTTAGGCTATAATCCCAGCAGTGCAATTGCCTGGTCAAAAGGCAGTTCCATTTTCAGTTTTCTGAGGAAATTCCATACTGTTTTCCACAGTGGCTGCACCAGTCTGCATACCCACCAACAGTGCACTAGGGTCCCCTTTTCTCCACATCCTCTCCAACACTTGTTGTTTGTTGCTTTGTTTATGATGGCCATTCTGACTGGTGTGAAGTGGTATCTCATTGTGGTTTTAATTTGCATCTCTCTAATGGCGAGTGATGTGAGCATCTTTTTATATGTCTCTGGGTCCTCCATATGTCCTCTTTGGAGAAGCATCTGTTCAGGTCCTTTGCCCATTTTTTAATTGTTTTTTTTTTTTTTGTCTTCTTAGAGTGGAGTCATGTGAGTTCTTTATATATTTTGGATATTAAGTCCTTGTTTGAGGTATCATTAGCAAATATGTTTCCCCATACAGTTGGTTCTCTTTTTCATTATAATGCTGCCTTCTTTAGCTGTGCAGAAGCTTTTTATTTTGATAAGATCCCATTTGTTTATTCTTTCCTTTATGTCCATTGCTCTAGGGGACATATCAGTTCCTTATTTCTCCAGCAACATTGGCTTTTACAACACTCTGGGTTTTCCAAGTCCCTTGGCATGGATGTAGACAGACAAATCTCTTTTCCTGTTAGTATAGCTAAGACCAAATTAGCATTTAAAAAAACTTAACTAGAAAATGAGGAGAAACACAAGACTAAAAAAGGAAATGTAAATGCAGAGAAATAGACACAGAGTCCAAGAGTCTAATCCTAGACTGGCTCAACTGTCACAGACTACCACACACACATGTGTGCACACATATGCACATGCACACATATATGTGCACTCACACACACACACACTTGGTCCTTTCTCTTCCTCAGTGCTATCTGTGGGACCCTGCCTCAAAAGGCACCCTTTCAGACATTTGGTGTTCCTCCTATGCGTTGCATTCTTGGCTCTTTCCTCTATTACATCATATATTCCTCTGTTTTCTGATGATTTCAATACCTATTTGTCTCTTTCTAGTGGACTGTAAAGCACTGCAAAGACAGGGACTAATCATAATCATCTTTGTACCACAGTGGCTGGCATGTGAAACTATCCATAAATAACTGTGGAACTGGAGTGCACCAGATCAGATCCTGACAACTTAGTATCATGTTTATGTAACTCTTTTAAAAACAGGGTTCTGAGAGTTAACAATGCTTTACACTGTAAGCTTAGGTCTGTTGGACCCCCTGTAAGCAAACTTCTGGCAATTGACAAAAATAGCACTGCCTTATAAATGTATAGGACTGTGCTTTTCAAAACATGTTTGATGCAATATCTCATTTGAATTTTTAACAACATTCTAAGGAAATGAAACATAGTCTAAATAGGTAACCCAAAGTACAGAGCTATATAATAGTAGAGTTAAAACTAGATTCCAGTCTTCTGATGCTCAATCCAGTAATCATCCTAACTTGGTATGTTACATCCTCAAAAAGATCTTTTTTGGTCAAGTCATCTGTAAACTCAGAGAACAGTTCTAAGGCTTGTTTCCCAGCATCTTCTCTGTCTTCCACCCACCCACTATGGCACTAGCCCAGGGAGAGTCCAATGATCATTTGTGAGTAAGCAAATAACAAAGCTTTACTAGATCAGAACAGAATGTCATGAGACGCAACAATCTTATTTCTAGGAATGTATCCTAACAAATTACCCAAATTCAAAATAACCTCCATAGTTAAAAAGCTATGCTGTCCAAACAAAACATTACTGTGTACATAAATTAACAAGTGATTGGCAGTTTGCTTCCTCTAAAATAATTGGACAGGTGTATAAGATGTATGTGTAAGAGTGTTCATGACAACTATGTTAAATGGGAAAATGTTAGAAATTAACTAATTTCTAACAATAGGGAAAGAGGTAAAAAATGTGGGTACATATATATCATGGACTGTCATGAAATCAATAAAATCAATGATGGGATATAGATTTATATTTATTGATATGGAAATATGTTCATGACACTGTGAAGTATTTTACAAAGCAAGTCAAAAGCAAGTTAATGATGCAAATCAACATTATATATAGTGTAATATCATTTTTGTAAACAGTCAGTAAAGATATTTTTAAATGTTAACAATAGTAGAATGTGAAACCTTGAGATTGGAAGGTGGAGAGATATGTGATCTTCATTTCTGCTCACATATATTTTTCTGCAATGAACTATATCACTGTTTCCTTAAATATATATTTATATGTTGATGTATACAATGATTTTCAAATAAAAATGAGTTCTAACCCTGCCATTTATAATCAAATTATTTTTGACAAAGGTGTCAATACATTTCATTGGCTCAAGAATAATCTTTTCAACAAATAGTACTGAAACAAGTGGATATTCACATGCAAAAGAATGAATTTGTACCTCTACCTCAAACCATAAACAAAAATTAACTAAAAATAAATCCAACACTTAAGTACAAGACCTAAAAGAGTAAAACTCTTGCCATGGCCAGTACAATTAAGTTGTTTGGAGCATTGTCTCATAGACCAAAGGTTCACAGGTTCAATTCCCAATTAGGACACATACCCAGGTTGCATGTTCGATCCCCAGTTGGGGTGCACAGAGAAGGCAACCAATAGATGTTTCTCTCTCTCTCTCTCTCTCTCTCTCTCTCTCTCTGTCTGCCCCCTTCTTCTTTCTCTGAAATCAATGAAAAAATGTACTTGGGTGAATAAATAAATAAATAAATGTAAACCTATACAACTCTTTGTAGAAAACATAGGTATAAATCCTTAATTCTTTGAGCTGAGGTATTGTTTTGCCCTTCACTGATTTTTTTCAAAAACACAAATATTGTCAGGGTGGTATGTAAATAGATTTTAGTAGACCCTGGTCTATCATAAGCAATACTTTTTGTGTCTGCCTGTCTTTTTTTGTCTGTGTGTATATGTATGTGTCTGTGTCTGTGTCTATGCCTGTATTTGTGTATGTGCATATTGGGGATAAATGTGCACAAAGGAAGAAAGAAACTCCATCATCAGACTTTTTATATTATGGACTTTTAAAAAATGACATTTTCTGAGTTTGGTGGGCCAGGAGTTAGTTTTCATAAGAAAACAGAAATGAGTAGTAACCTAGACTAGATGCCTAAGAAGGGGCCCAGCTGAAACCTGCTGTTGACTGTAGGAGACCGTTCTGTGTGCTGTGGGCCCAGCTCCCACTTGGACATACATGCACAGGACCCATGCCCATGGATAGGTTCTCCCATGGGGAATCAGGCCTGCATTTGTACCTAAGCTACTTTGAGTATTGCTTTTGCTAAAAACTCCCTCACCCTGAATTGAGATAGTAAGTGCTTATTGTAACTTCCTAAAATTCATGCTAAACCTTCCTAGGATGAGTGTAACTGGTTCGACCACTTTTCCCTTTTTCATTTGCTACTATCCTTCTGTGATGTGATTAGCAGCATCCTCTCCTTTGTTGTCTGTAAAACGTAACCACCTAAAGTGAACCGGTGTATAGTTCATGAGGGCCTTCATGTAATGTGCCCATTAAGGCAATAAAAGCTCACTGAGGCAAGGGTCATGGCTTTTGCTTCCCTTAAGAGAAAATCCATGCTGTCCTCTTTCCTCCACTGGACTTGGTAGTCCATGTGAATGTCTCATTTCATCCATAATAATGATGACACCGTAGGCTGGTGTCTGCATCAGTTGACCAGAGGTAAAATCTTTCTTAGCTCTGCATCTAAAAGCACAGCCTTCCCAATTCATTCCCTGAATGGTAACCACCTTGGCTTTCTTATTGTAGAGTTGTTCTACCCTCCTCTACCTCACCCTAATGTTAATATTAATACTTGTCTTTTTGTATTACATTGAAATGTTGCCTCTTTCTCCTTCACTTTTCCACATAGGTACATTTTTAGTTTGATATTATGGATCAAGTTTCCTGGAAACAGGCTCTAATGCAGAGATTTGCATACAGGAAGGTTATTTGGCAATACAGTTGGAACCAATGTCTGTGAGAAAAAAGCAAAATGGGATTGAGGATAGGAGGAGGGTGAACTGGAAAGCCATAGTTATTCACATGGGGAGCGCTGGAGCTGGGACAGTATTTCAGAGTTGTCCAAATTTGACCCAAAATATGTCAGCCTTTGTATTCTCATTGGATATATGCTACTTACCACACTTTACCCTGCCTGAAATGACATAAACTTCTGCAAGGCCACGTTTGGTTAAGACCAATGCCAAGAGAGGGACACAATTGTGAGCCATCAACAGTTAATACTTCCAGCAGCTGGGTGGGATCAAGTTTATGCACCACAATAACTACTACAGTTATTTACCTGGCCATACCTCAGAGAAACCTTAGGAACAGGCTCAGTCAGCCTTTTTACCTTCACCTATTGCCCCACATCCTTTCATGGGTGGAAAGAAAAATTAGAAAGAGAAGTAAGGGACTCTCAAATTTAGGACATGAGCAACTGGAGAACAAAAAATTACCCTGGCTTAATAGAAGGAACAGACCTAAACATAATAAAGGCCATATATGACAAAACCACTGTCAGCATCACACTCAACAAGCAAAAACTACAAGTGTTCCCCTTAAGATTTGGCACAAGACAGGGATGTCCTCTTTCACCTCTTATTCAATACAGTACTGGAAGTCCTAGCCACAGATATCAGACAAGAAGAAGAAACAAAAGGCATCCAAATTGAAAAGGAAAAAGTAAAACTTTCTTTATTTGCAGATGACATGATACTGTACGGAGAGAAAACCAAAGATTCTACCAAGAAACTACTTTTATAAATGAAGTCAGCACAGTAGCAGGATACAAAATCAATATTCAGAAATTAGTTGCATTTTATATCCAATAATGAACTAACAGGAAGGGAAATTAAGAAAACAATCCCATTCACAATTGCTTCAAAAACAATAAAATACCTAAGAATAAACCTAACCAAAGATGTAAAAGACCTGTACGTGAAAAATTACAAGACACTGAAGAAAGAAATTAAAGAAGTTATAAACAAGTGGAAGCACATACCATGTTTTTCCATTATTTTCTTTTATTTATTTCCCTCCACCCTATACATCTCTCCCACCTGCATTCCCCTCCCCTTTAGTTCATGTCCATAGGTCATACATATAAGTTATTTGGCTTCTACATTTCCTACACTATTCTTAACCTCCCCTGTCTATTTTCTACCTACTATTTATGCTACTTATTTGCTGTACCTTTTCCCAATGTCTCCCCCCCTACTCCCCCACTGACAACACTCCATGTGATGTACATTTATCTGATTCTGTTCTTGTTCTATTGTTTGCTTAGCTTGTTTTTGTCTTAGGTGTGGTTGTTAATAATTGTGAGTTTGCTGTCATTTTACTATACATGTTCTTTATCTTCTTTTTATTAGATAAGTCCCTTTAACATTTCATATAATAAGGGCTTGGTGATGATGAAATCCTTTAACTTGACAATATCTGGGAAGCACTTTATCTGCCCTTCCTTTCTAAATGTTAGCTTTGCTGGATAGAGTAACCTTGGATGTAGGTCCTTGCCTTTCACGACTTGGAATACCTCTTTCCAGCCCCTTCTTGCCTCTTAGGTCTCTTTTGAGAAATCAGCTGATAGTCTAATGGAAACTGCTTTTTAGATAACTGTCTCCATTTCTCTTGCTGCTTTTAAGATTCCTTATCTTTCATCTTGTGTAATATAATTATGATGTGCCTTGGTGTGTTCCTCCTTGGGTCCAACTTCTTTGGGACTCTCTGAACTTTCTGGGCTTCCTGAAGGTCTGTTTCCTTCACCATATTGGGGAAGCTCTCCTTCATTATTTCTTCAAATAAGTTTTCAATTTCTTGCTCTTCCTCTTCTTTTTCTGGCATGCCTATGATTCGGATGTTGGAATGTTTAAAGATGTCCTGAAGGTTCCTAAGCCTCTACTCATTTTTTTGAGTTCTTGTTCCTTCATTCTTTTCTGTTTGGTTCTTCCTTTCTTCCTTCTGGTCTACACCATTGACTTGAGTCCCAGTTTCCTTCATGTCACTGTTGGTTCCATGTACATTCTCCTTTATTTCACTTTTCATAACCTTCATTTTTTCCTCTAATTTGTGACCATATTCAACAAATTCTATAAGCATCCTGAGTACCAGTGTTTTGAACTGTGCATGTGATAGGTTGGCTATGTTTTTTTTTTGCTTTGTTGTATTTTTTCTGGAGTTTTGTTCAGCTCTTTCATTTGGGCCATTTTTTTGGGGGGCGGATCTTGGTCATATACCATGTACATGGATAAGACAAATTAACATTATTAAAATGTCCATACTATCAAACAACCTATAGATCAATGTTTTTCTTATCATGATTCTAATGGCGTATTTCACAGAAATAGAAAAATATTTCAAAAATTTTGTGGAACCACAAAGGGTCAGCATAGAAGCAGTGACCCTGGGTAAGAAGATCAAACTTTGAGTAATCATGTTACCTAATATCAAACTATATTATGAGACCTGAGGAATCCAAACAGCATGATACCAGCATAAAAACAGACACATAGATCAATGGAACAAATGGACAGCCCGGAAATAAACCCATAACTTTATAGTCAATTAATATTCAATGGAGTAAACAAGCACATACAGTGTGTAAATATACTATATTCAATAAATTGTGTTGGGAAAACTGGACAAATGCATGCAGAAAAACTGCAACTACACTACCTTTTTACACCATACACAAAAATCAGTTCAAGGTGACTGGAGGCTGCTGAGAGATTGGAAGCAGCCCTGCGACTAGGGGCAACTGAGAGACTGGAGGAGGCCCTGCGACTGGGGGTGGCCAAGAGACTAGAGGAGGCCCTGTGTATGGAGGAGGTCCTGGGTCTAAAGGAGGACCTGCGAACAGGGGAAACCCTGCAACCAGAGGAGGCCCTGTGACCGGAGGAGACCCTGTGTCCAGAGGAGGCCCTGCAACTGGGAGCAGCCCTGTGACCAGGGGTGGCCCAGTAACTGGGGATGGCTCTGCAACCAGAGGAGACCCAATGACCAGGGGTGGCCAAGCGGCCAGGGGAGGCTCTGCAACCAGAGGCAGTGCTGCAACCGGGGGCAGTTCTGTGACTGGGGGAGGCCCTGGAACCAGGGGCGGACAAGTAGCAACTGGAGGCAGCCCTGGGACCAGGATTGGAAGCAGCTCTGCAACTGGCGTCCCTAAGACCGGAGGAGGGGGCTTTGGAGAAGACCCAGAGCACACACCCGTGATCCTAGCTGAAACACTGGAAACTGTGAATACTGGGATACCCAAAGGAGACTACACCACTGAATCTCATGGGTATTCTACCACAGAATGTAACACCATAAAACCAGGGAGCCAGAACAGATCAATTTAAGAAGCTGAGGCTGACCAGAAGAGTCTTACAAACAATGGGAAGACAAAGAAACAATCCCCAAATGAAAAAAAGGAGGAAGCCCCAGAAAGAATGCTAAATGAAATGGAGTCAACTCAACTATCAGATTTTGAGTTCAAAGCAATGGCTGTCAGGAAGCCCCAAGAGCTCTCAAAGAGCTACCAGAAACTACAGAGAAGCAATGATGAATTCACTGCAAACTATATAAACATGAAAAACGAAATAGAAACTATCAACAAGGGCCAAGAGGAAATGAAGAACACAATTTCTGAACTGAAGAACACAGTGGGAAGAATGAAAAGCAGAATTGATGAAGCAGAAGATTGCATCAGCAAGTTGGAAAACAAAATAGAAAAAATGCACCCAGAAGGAGCAAGAAAAGGAAAAGAGGCTCAGAAAGAATAAAGAGGGATTAAGAGAAATGCAAGACAATATGAAATGTAATAATATTCGTATAATAGGGATTCCAGAAGGAGAAGAAAAAGAGCAAGGAATAGAAAACCTGTTTGAAAAAGTAATGATGGAAAACTTCTCTAATTTGATGAGAGGAAAAGTCACACAAATCCAGGAAGCACAGAGACTCCCAAACAAGAGGAACCCAGAGAGGCCCACTTCCAGGCACATCATAATTAAAATGACAAAATTCCAAGACAAACAGAGAATCTTAAAGGCAGCAAGGGAGAAAAAGGAAGTAACATACAAGGGAGCCCCGATAAGGTTAGCAGCTGACTTCTCAATGGAAACGCTCCAAGCTAGAGGAGAATGGCAAGAAATATACCAAGTAATGGGAACCAAAGGCCTGCAACCAAGACTATTTTACCCAGCAAGGCATTCAATCATGATAGAAGGACAAATAAGGAGCATCCTAGACAAAAGGAGTCTGAAAGAATACACCTCTACCAAACCAGTTCTGCGAGAGATGCTGAAGGGACTGCTTTAAGGAAAGGAAGGAACAGAGAGACACAGAGAAAGGAACATAGGTATGAAAATGACAATGAATCAGTACCTATCAATAACGACCTTAAATGTAAATGGATTAAATGCTCCAATCAAAAGGCATAGAATAGCTGAATGGATAAGAAAGCATGAGCCACACATATGCTTCCAACAAGAGACTCACCTCAGGAAAAAAGACCTACAACAGACTCAAAGTGAAGAGCTGGAAAGAAATTTTCCAAGCAAATGGACAGGAAAAAAACGCCAGAGTAGCAACACTCATATCAGACAAAATAGACTTCAAAAGAATGGCCATAAAGAGAGACCCAGAAGGTCATTTCATAATACTCAAGGGAAGAATCCGCCAAGAAGACATAAACATTGGAAATATATATGCACCCAATATAGGAGCACCTAAATACATCAAGAAACTCTTAGAGGACTTCAAGAAAGATATTGACAGCAACACAATTGCAGTAGGGGATTTTGACACCCTGCTGTCAAAAATGGACAGATCTTCCAAACAAAATATCAACAAAGATATTGTGGCATTGAACAACACTCTGGATGACATGGACTTAACTGATATATAATGAGCCCTTCATCCCAAAGAAACTAAATATACATTCTTTTCAAATGCACATGGAACATTTTCAAAGATAGACCACATGATAGGACACAAAATAAACCTCTACAAATTCAAGAAAATTGAAATCATTCCAAGCATTTTCTCCTAAAACAAGGGACTGAAACTAGAAACCAACCCCAAGGGGAAAAACCCAAAACACTCAAAATCATGAAGATTGAATAGCATGCTATTAAACAATGAATGGGTCAAGAATGAAATTAGAGAAGAAATCAAAAAGTTTCTGGAAACAAATGAAAATGACCTTACAACAACCCAAAACTTATGGGACACAGCAAAGGCAGTCTGCAGAGGGAAGTTCATAGCCATACAGGCCTATCTTACAAAGATAGAAACATTTCAAACAAACAACCTAACCCTATGCCTACAAGAACTTGAGGAACAACAACAAAGACAGCCCAGAGCAAGTAGAAGGAAGGAAATAACCAAGATCAGTGCAGAATTAAATGACATAGAGTCTAAAAGCACAATTCTAAGGATCAATGAATCCAGGAGCTGGTTCTTTGAAAACATAAACAAAATGGACAAGCTTTTAAGCAGGCTCATCAAGAGAAAAAGAGAGGAGACCCAAATAAACACAATCAGAAATAAAAGAGGAGAGATTACAACTGACACCTCAGAAATACAAAGGATTGTAAGAAATTACTATGAAGAACTGTATGCCAAGAATTTTGAAAACCTAGGTGAAATGGACAAGTTTCTAGAAAAATATAATCTCCCAAAACTCAATGAAGAAGAAGCAGAAATCTTGAACAGACCAATAACAGCAGATGAAATTCAAGCAGTAATCAAAAAACTCCTGACACACAAAAGCCCTGGGCCAGATGGTTTCACAGGAGAATTCTATAAAGCATTTAAGGAAGAGCTAACCCCTATCCTTCACAGACTATTCCATGAAATCAAAAATGATGGAAGACTCCCAAACTCTTTTTATGAAGCCAGCATCATCCTAATCCCAAAACCAGATAAAGACACAACAAAGAAAGAAAACTTCAGGCCAATATCGCTGATGAACATAGGTGCTAAAATCCTCAACAAAATATTGGCAAACTGCATCCAACAATACATTAAAAAATCATACATCATGACCAAGTGGGGTTCATCCCTGGGATGCAAGGATGGTTCAATATTCACAAATTAGTAAATGTAATACATCACATTAAGAAAAGCAAAGACAAAAATCACATGATCATATCAATAGATGCAGAAAAAGCATTTCATAAGGTACAACACCTATTTATGATAAAAACACTCAGCAAAGTGGGAATAGAGGGATCATTCCTCAACATAATAAAGGCCATATATGAGAGGCCTACAGCCAACGTCATACTCAACGGGCAAAAATTAAAATCTTTTCCACTAAGATCAGGAACAAGACAAGGATGTCCACTTTTACCACTTCTATTCAATATAGTATTAGAAATCTTAGCTACAGTGATTAGACAAGAAAAGGAAATAAAAGTCATCCAAATCAGAAAGGAGGATACAAAACTATCGTTATTTGCAGATGACATGATAGTGTACATAGAAAATTCTATAGACTTGACCAAAAAGCTGCTCGACCTAATAAATGAATTTGGCCAAACATATGGATACAAAGTCAATATGCAGAAATAAAAGGCAGTTTTGTATACCAACAATGAAACAGCAGAAGCAGAAATCAAGAAAAAAATTCCCATTCGTTTTAGCAAAAAGAACAAAATACCTAGCAGCACAATTTACAATAGCCAAGTGTTGGAAGCAATGTAGGTGCCCATCAGTAAATGAATGGATCAGAAACTATGGTACATTTACACAATGGAATTCTATATAGCAGAAAGAAAGAAGGAGCTCTTACCCTTTGCAACAGCATGGATGGAACTGGAGAGCATCATGCTAAGTGTAATAATCCAGGTAGTGAAAGACAAATACCAAATGATCTCACCTTTAAAAGGAACTTAATCAACAAAACAAACAAACAAGCAAAATATAACCAAAGATACTGAAATTGAGAACAGACTGACAGTCACCAGAGTGGAGAGGGAAGGGAAGATCAGGGTAAAAGGGGAAGGGTTTACAGGAACAAGTATAAAGGACACATGGATAAAAACTAGGGGGATGGAAATAGGAGGGAGGTGGGGAGGGCTGGGGCAGTGGGTTGGGATTGGAGTAAAAGACAGAAAACTGTACAAGAACAACGATTAAAATAAATTTAAAAAATAAAATAAGTATTTTTAAAAAATCAATTCAAAATGGATTAAAGATTTAAATGTTAGACATGAAACCATAAAAATCCTAGAAGAAAACATAGGCACCAAATCTTGAACATCGCTCATAGAATTTTTTATTGGACATATCTCCCCAGGCAAGGGAAACAAAGGAAAAAAATAAACAAATGGTACTACCTCAAATGAAGTTTTTGCATAGCAACAGAAATCATCAACAAAATAAAAAGACAAGCCACAGAATGGGAGAACATATTTGCCAATATATCTGATAAGGGGCTAATATCCAAAGTTTGTTAAGTGCTTACAAAACTCAAAGCAAAAGACAAGCAACCCAATTAAAATATTGGCAAAGGACCTGAGTAGACAGTTCTCCAAAGAGGACATACAGATGGCCAATAGACATATGAAAAGATGTTCAATGTCACAAATCATCACAGAAATGCAAATAAAAACCACAATGAGATATTGCCTCATACCTATCAGAACACCTATCATCAAAAATTCAAAAACAACAAGTGCTGGCAAGAATGTGGAGAAAGAGGAGCCCTTTTGCACTGTTGGTGGGAATTCAGACTGACATAGCCATAAAGCAGTATGGATATACCTCAAACAATTGAAAATGGTCCTGCCTTTTGACCTAGCAATCACACTTCTGGAAAGATATCTGAAGGAAGCTGAAACACTATTTGAAACAACATAAGCACCCCTGTGTTCACTGAAGCATTATTTACAATCACCAAAATATGGAAGCAGGCTAAATGTCTATTAATAGATGAATGGGTAAAACAACTATGGGGCATTTACACAATAGAATTCTGCTCATCATAAAAAAGAAGAAAATTTTACCCTTTGCAAATGTATGGCTGGACATGGAGAATATTATGATAAACAAAATAAGCTACTCAGAGAAAGACAAATACCAAATGATTTCACTCATATGTAGAATCTAATGAACAAATTGGACTAACAAGCAAACAAAGACAGCCTAATAGATAAAGAACAGATAAAAGCTAGTGGTGGGGGAGGTTAAGGGGTGGAAGAATTGAAGAAAAAGGACTCCTAGACATGAACAACAGTGTCGTATTTGCTGGGGGACAGGTAGAAGGGGACTAAATGGTAATTGAAAAGGATTATTAAGATTATATTAAAATAACTTAAAAAATAAAATAAATTTCTCTGGCTTGAACAAAAGAGTAGGTGCTGGTGCTGTCACAGTTTATTGAGATGGATAAGAAAAAGGTTTGCATCAGGGAAAAATCAAGATTTTAGTTTTAAACAAGTTAAGTTTGAGATGTTTGTGAAACATTCAAGGAGAGATGGAAACTGAATACGTGGTGTGAGTTTAGAAAAGTCTGGTATATTGCTATATCTTGGGAGTTAGGATATATGTTGTGTTTGAAAGCTAACATGAATGAGCTCAGTTAAGGAAAGAGAAAACCTAGAGAAAATCTTGGTGTAAAAAGAGAAAACCTAGAGCTGAGCTTTCAGGAGACCTTCAACATTTAATGGCTGGCTACAGGAAGATGAGGAAACAGATGGAATAGTCAGAGGGGTAAGAAGAATACTGTGAGAGCATGTGTCACAAAAATACATAGGAAGAGAATTTTTTAATGGGAATGTAGTCAGTAGTATTAAATATTTCTGAGATGTGAAGCAAGTTGAGGACAGAAAATTTTCCATTGGATTTCACAACATGGGAGGCCATTGGTAATATTTGCGGAGCTATTTTAGGAGAATTATGGGGACAGAAGTCCAGTTTGGAATGGGTTGAAGAATGAGTAGAAAATGATGAAATAGGTTCAATAAGTATAAAAAACTCAACAAGTTGGAATACTTCCAGTCAAGATGGAGGCATAGGTAGACATGCTTCTCCTCCTTGCACAACTATAAGAAGGATCACAACAAATTTCAAAATGAAAAACACCCAGAACTGCCAAAAAAATTGAACTGTATGGAAATCCAACAACCAAGGATTCAAAGGAGCTGTATTCACCCAGATGATTAGGAGGGGCTGAGACAAGGAACCATGGTGGAGAGCATGCAGTGTGGTGGCAGGAGCTGGTGGCAGTGGCAGCTAACAGAACAGGTGGTTCCACCTTCACATATGGTGGATAAAAAATCAGAGGGACACCTTGGGAGTTTACGATCCCAGCCCCAGACCAGACTGAGCAACTCAGGGTTCCAGCACCAGGGAAAAATAAAACCTCATATCTTCTGGCTGTAAAAACCAGTGGGGGTTGGATTGGCAGACAAAACTGCTGATTTCACAGGAGTACCTGGAACATACGTAAACCCACCACTTTGGGAACCACAATCAGGGCAGCAGCTCGAGGGCCACCAGTCACATATGGGAAGTGGGTGAGGTGACTGGAAATGGGGCAAGTGCCAGGCAAGGCCCCAGGAGTCAGCCAGCAGTGGCATTTTCCCCTCTTTGATCCCTCCCACACATGGAGCCACAAAGCTGTGAAGTAGCCTGCCTGCCCTGGAAAATACCAAAGGCTCTGCTTCATACAACTCAACAGGTAAGCTAAGACAGGGAGTAAAAGTGGTTCTATCTAGTACACAGACACAGGGAGGCTGACAAATTGTGAAGACAAAGAAATGTGGCCCAAATGAAGGAACAGAACAGAATCCTAGAAAAATAACTAAGCAATGCAGAGAAAGCCAAGCTATCATACGCAGAATTCAAAACACTGATGATCAAAATGCTCAGAGATCTCACTGAATATGGCAAAAGCATAAGGGAAGAAAGGAAGTTTACACAAGTCAAATAAAGAAAAATCTACAGGAAACCAACAGTGAAAGGAAGGAAGCTAGGGTTCAAGTCAGCAATTTGGAACATAAGGAAGAAATAAACATTCAACCAGAACAAAATGAGGAAACAAGAGTACAAAAAAATGAGGAGAGTTTAAGAAGACTCTGAGACATTTCCAAAAGGGGCAACATCTGAATAATAAGAATGCCAGAAGGGGAAGAGGAAGAGCAAAATATTGAAAACTTATTTGAAAAAATAATTAAAGAAAACTTCATTAATGTGGCAAAGGAAATAGACATACAAGTCCAGGAAGCACAGGGAGTCCCTAACAAGCTGGATACAAAAAGGACCACAGCAATACACCTCATAAATATAATGCCAAGGATGGTTAAAGATAAAAAGAGATTCTTAAAAGCAGAAAGAGAAAGGCATACAGTTTTCTATAAAGGAATTCCAGTAAGACTATCATCTGATTTCCTTTAAAAAATTTTGCAGGAAAGAGAGCACTGGGAAAAAGTGTTAAAAGTGATGAAAAGCAAAGACCTACAACCAAGATTACTTTATCCAAGAAAGCTTTCATTTAGAACTGAAGGGCAGATAAGGTGCTTGCCAGACAAGGTAAAAGCTAAAGAAGTTCATCATCTCCCAGCCCTTATTGTATGAAATGTTAAAGGGTCTTATTTAAGAAAAAGAAGACCAAAACTATAAACATTAAAATGACAACAAACATAACTATTAACAACTGAATCTAAAAACCAAAAATAAACTAAGTAAACAACTAAAACAGGAACAGAATTGTAGATGCAGGGATCATTTTGAGGGTTATCATCTGGGAGGGGAAAGGGGGACAACAGGGAAAAGGTATAGGGATTTAGAAGCATAATTGGTAGGTACAAAATAGGGGGAGGTTAAGAACAGTACAGGAAATGGAGAGGCCAAAGAACTTATATGCACCATCTATGAACATGAACTAAGGGTAGATTGCTGGAGGGAAGGAGAATACTTAGCCAAGGAGGGCAAAGGGGGGAAATTGGGACAACTGAAACAGCATAATCAATAAAATATACTTCAAAATACTCAAGAAGTTGACTTTGATAAGGAAGAGGAAAAAGGTATAGGACAGTTAACTGAAAAGGTATATGAGTTTAAGTGATTTACTTTTTATTTGCTTTTTTTGATATTTTAATGGAAGTATAATATACATACTGAAAAGCACAAATCAGGACTTCTGGCCAAGATGGAGGTGTAGGTAGACATACTGTGCCTCTTCGCACAACCAAAATAAGGACAACAAAAATTTAGAAAAAAAAAATCAGTACTGACAGAAAATAGAACTGTATGGAATTCCTACAACCAAGGTGTTAAAGAAGAAATATTCATTCAGACCAGTAGGAAGGGCAGAGTCGGGCAGCTGGGCAGAGAGTGCTCCAGGCAAAGCAGTGGATGGCAGACTCTAGTTATGCAAGGCAGCAGCGGGCGGACCCAAGGAGGCGGTGGTTATGGAGGGGCATGGCGCGCAGCACAGTGGCACTCAAGGCAGATGGCAGGCCAGGGATCCCACATTCATGGGCAGATAAGCTGGGCAAAACTGGTGAGCGAGACAGATTGCGCAACCCAGGGCCCCAGCACGGGGAAATAAAGCCTCAAAACACCAATTGAAAAGACTTGTGGGGGTTGAGGTGCTGGAAGAAACTCCCAGCCTCACAGGAGAGTTTTTTGGAGAGATCCACAGGGTCTTAGAATGTACATAAACCCACCCACATGGGAATAAACACCAGGAGGGCCCAACTTGCTTGGGGGAAGAGGTAGAAGTGACTGAAATACTGCAGAGAGTGGAGCAAGTGCCATTGTTCCCCCCTCGGACCCCTCCCCCACATACAGCATCACAACCTAGCAACTCAGTTGACCTACCCCGTTGAACACCTAAGGCCCCACCCCTCACTACAAACAGGAGCGTCAAGACAAAAAAAAGGTCCAAACGAAAGAACAGATGAAAGCTCCAGAAAAAATACAGCTAAGCGATGAGGAGATAGCCAACCTGTCAGATGCACAGTTCAAAGCACTGGTGATCAGGATGCTTACAGAACTGGTTGAATTTGGTCGCAAATTATATGAAAAAATGAAAGCTATGATAAATGAAATGAAGGAAAATGTACAGGGAACCAATAGTGATGGGAAGGAAACTGGGACTCAAATCAATGGACAGGACCAGAAGAAAGAAAGAAACAACCAAACAGAAAAGAGTGAAGAAACAAGAATTCAAAAAAATGAGAAGCTTAGAAACCTCCAGGATATCTTTAAATGTTCCAACATCTGAATTATAGGGGTACCAGAAGGAGAAGAGGAAGAGCAACAAGTGGAAAAGTTATTTGAACAAATAATAAAGGAGAACTTCCCCAATTTGGCAGAGGAAATAGATTTCCAGGAAGTCCAGGAAGCTCAGAGTCCCAAGGAAGTTGGACCCAAAGAGGAACACACCAAGGCACATCATAATTACATAACCCAAGATTAAAATGAAGAAGAGAATCCTAGAAGCAGCAAGAGATAAGGAGACAATTATCTACAAAGGAGTGCCCATCAGACTGTCAGCTGATTTCTCAAAAGAGACCTAAGAGGCAAGAAGAGGATGGAAAGAAGTATTCCAAATCATGAAAGGCAAGGACCTACATCCAAGATTGCTCTATCCAGCAAAGCTGTCATTTAGAATGGAAGGGCAGATAAAGCACTTCTCAGATAAGGTCAAGTTAAAGGAGTTCATCATCACCAAGCCCTTATTATATGAAATGTTAAAGCGACTTATCTAAGAAAAGGAAGGTAAAATACATATATAGTAAAATGACAGCAAACTCACAATTATTGAGAACCACATCTAAAACAAAAACAAAAAAAAAAAACAAAAAACAAAAACAACTAAAACAGGAACAGAACCACAGAAATGGAGGTCACATGGAACATTTGCAACAGGGGAGTGGGAGGAGGAGATAAGGAGTAAAGGTACAGAGAATAAGTAGTATAGATGGTAAGTAGAAAATAGAAAGAGGATAAGAATAGTATGTGAAATGTAGAAGCTAAAGAACTTATAAGTATGACCCATGGACATGAACTAAAGGAGGGAATGTGCATGGGAGAGGGTGTGCAGGGTGGAGGGGAGTGAAGGGGGGGAAAATGGGACAACTGTAGTAGCATAATCAATAAACTATATTTAAAAAACACAAATCAAGTGTACACCTTGATAAATTTCCACAATCTGAACACATCCATGTAATCAGCATCCAGATTTTAAAAAGAGAGAACATCTAAAGGCTACACATTGTGTGATTCCAACTATATGACATTCTGGAAAAGGCCAAACTATGAACAGAATAAAAAGAGCAGTGGTTTCCAGGAGTAAGTGGAGAGGTAGGGATGAAGAGGAGATTTTTAAAGCCATGAAATTACTTGTATAATACATATAATGATTGATACATATCATTTTACACTTCTCCAAGCCCATAAAACATACAACACCAAGAGTAAACCCTAATGTAAACTGTAGACTTTGGATGATAATGATGTTTCAATGTAGGATCATTGATTGTAACAAATATAATGCTCTGATGGGGGTGTTGATAACCAGTGAGGCTATGCATTTGTGTGACGGGGGTTATGGGAAATCTCTGTACATCTCTGTACTGCTGTTAACCTAAAACTGCTCTTAAAATTTACACATATATTTTTAAAAAGAGGAAGAGAGAACACCCCAGAAAATCCCTTCTGACATATTTCAGTAACTAGCCCCTGCAAAGGTAACTATTATTCTAACTTCTAATACCATAGAGTAATTCTCCTTATTTTTGGACTCTAATGGAATCAACCAGTATAAACTCTTTCATGCGTGGCTTTTATCACTCCACAATGCTTGTGAGATACATCTATATTGTTGTGTGTAGTAGCAGTGCATTCAATCTCGTGAAAGTATATTGTTTCATTGCATTAATTTATTAATTCTATTAAAAGGCATTAAGGTAATTTCATTTGGGACTATTATAAACTTGTATGTGTATCTTTTTTAATACTCAAATAATCTTTAATGTTTTTCAAACAAATCACTTTTCAAAAACTACTCAAACATTTTAAAATATAACTTTGTGAAAAAATACACACATCTTATTATAAAAAACTCAAAGGTTAAAAAAAGACCATGCTATGGTCTGATCCTACAAAGTTAACTTCATGAATTTCAGCAATTTATTACGATTCTAAATATTCATAAAATATTTCTAGTTATATGCCCATAGATTGAATTTAGCTCAGTGTGTTCATTAGATTCCACACATCAGTGAAATCATATAGTGCTTGTCTTTCTCTGACTGGCTTACTTCACTTAGAATAATGTTCACCAGGTCCATCCATGTTGTTGCAAGAGTAAGATTTCCTTCTTTACTATAGCCAAGTACTATCCTATTGTGTATATGTACCACAACTTTTTTATCCACTATTCTACTAGTGGGCACTTTGGCTGCTTTCAGATCTTGGCTATTGTAAATAACGCTGCAATGGACATAGGGTTGAATATATTCTTTCAAATCAGTGTTTTGAGTTGCTTTTTAAATTTAAATTATTGTTTATGCTATTACAGTTGTCCAAATTTTTTCTTGTTTGCCCCCTGCTACCCAACCTTCCCTTCCCTCAGGCAATCCCTACACCATTTTTTATGTCCACTGGTCATACATGTATAGTCTTTGGCTATTTTATTCCTTATGCTGTAATTTACATCCCCATAACAATTTCGTAACTACCATTTTGTACTTCTTAATCCCTTCATCTTTTTTTGCCAACCCCCCTCTCATCTGGCAACCATCAAAATATCCTCTGTATTTATGATTCTATTTCTGTTCAGCATGTTTTCTTATTCTGCTTTTTAGATTCAATTATTAATAGATACGTATTTATTGCTGTTTCATTGTTCATATTTTTATCTTCTTCTTATAGAATACTCCTTAACATTTCATATAATGCTTTGGTTTGGTTGTGATGAACTTCTTTAACTTGGTCTTCTTTGTGAAGCTCTTTATCTGCCCTTCCATTCTAAATGATAGCTTTCCTAGGTAGAGTAATCTTGGTTGTAGGCCCTTGCTTCTCATCATTTTGAATATTTCTTGCCATTCCCACCTAGCATGCAACATTTCTTTTGAGAAATCAGCAGACAGTTTTATAGGAACTCTTTTGTAGATAACTAACTGCTTTTCTCTCACTGCTTTTAAGATTTTCTCTTTGTATTTAACCTTTGGCATTTTGATTATGATAAAACCATCATAAACTATTCTTGTTCTTTTAGTCTTATTTTTTTATTTTGTTGCTCTGCCTGGTAAGAAACCTGATTACCAGTGTTTCCAACTCTGCATCTGATAGGTTGTTATTTCCTCATCACTCAGTTCTTTCCTGGAATTTTGATCTGTTCTATCCATTTGGCCATATTTCTTTGTCTCCGTGTACCTGTTATGTTGTAAGTGGTGGAGCCTTTGGTTATTCATCAGGGCAGGGTCACCCACTTCTCTACATTGTGGTGCTGTATGTTGGGGAGGGATCAGAGAGGAAACAATGTTGCTTGCTAGCTTGATCGGCTATTGCACCACTTTCTGTCACTTCCCTCACTTTCCACACACAGATTGTGCCCTTTCAAGGGCTGGTTTCCAAGTGAGTGGGCTTTTGTATGTTCAAGGAACCTGTGGGTTCTCCAACAAACTCTCCTGTGAGACTGGGAGCTTCTGCCACACTCACAACCACTACAGGGTTTTTCTTTAGTACACTTTTATTCTCTTTTCTTTTTTATTTAAAGGTAAACATCTATTTGTTCCAGTTTTACTTTTTCTTCTTTTTTTATTTTATTTTTTATTGTTGTTGAAGTACAATTATTTGCATTTTCCCCACTCCACTGCCCACACCCCAGCCATCCACACTTCCCTCTGCTGATTCCACCCCCCCCTTGGTTTTGTCCATGTATCCTTTATACCTGTTCCTGAAAACCATTCCCCCTTCTCCCCCCATTATCCCCTCCAACCTCCCATCTGGTTACTGTCAGTTTGTTCTTAATTTCAGTCTCTCTGGTTATGTTTTACTTGCTTGTTTGTTTTGTTAATTAGGGGCCAATTAAAAGTGAGGTCATATGGCATTTCTCTTTCACTGCCTGGCTTCTTTCATTTAGCATAATGCTCTCCAGTTCCATCCATGCTGTCCCAAAGGGTAGGAGCTCCTTCTTTATTTCTGCTGCGTTGTATTCCATTGTGAAAATGCACCATTGTTTTTTGATCCATTCATTTCCTGATGAGCACCTAGGTTGCTTCCAACACTTGGTTATTGTAAATTGTGCTGCTATGAACATTGGGCTGCATAGGTTCTTTTGGATTGGTGTTTCAGGGTTCTTAGGATATAAAACCAGCAGTTGAACTGCTGGGTCAAAAGGCAGTTCCATTTTTAGTTTTCTGGAGAAATTCCATACTGTTTTCCACAGTGGCTGCACCAGTCTGCATACCCACCAAGAGTGAACTAGGGTTCCCTTTCATCCTCATCCTCTCCAACACTTGCTTGTTGATTTGTTTATGATGGTCATTCTCAATGATGTGAACTGGTATCTCACTGTAGTTTTAATTTGAATCTCTGTGATGGTGAGTGATACTGAACATCTTCTCATATGTCTCTGGGGCCTCTGTATGTCCTCCTTGGAGAAGTGTCAGTTCAAGTCCTTTGCCCATATATTAATTGGGTTTTTTGTCTTCCTAGAATGGAGTTGTGTGCATTCTTTATATATTTTGGAGACTACACACTTGTCTGAGGTGTCATTGGCAAATATGCTTTCCCATAAAGTTGGTTCTCTTTTCATTATAATGCTGTCTTCTTTTTTAATTTTTTTTAAATTTTATTTTAGTTGTTGTTCTTGTACAGTTTTCTGTGTTTTACTCTCATCCCAGCCCACCATCCCAGCCGTCCCGACCTCCTTCCCATTTCCACCCCCCTAGTTTTTGTCCATGAGTCCTTTATACTTGTTACTCTAAACCCTTCCCCCTCTCCCCTGAAATTCCCTCCCCTCTCCATTCTGGTGACTGTCAGCCTGTTCTCAATTTCAGTATCTTTGGTTATAGTTTGCTTGTTTGTTTGTTTGTTTTGTTGATTAGGTTCCTGTTAAAGGTGAGATCATATGGTATTTGTCTTTCACTGCCTGGCTTATTTAGCTTAGCATAATGCTCTCTAGTTCCACCCACGCTGTTGCGAAGGGCAGGAGCTCTTTCTCTCTTTCTGCTGTGTAGTATTCCATTGTGTAAATGTACCATAGTTTCTTGATCTATTCATTTACTGATGGGCCCCTAGGTTGCTTCCAACACTTGGCTATTGTAAGTTCTGCTGCTATGAACATTGGTGTGCATAGCTTCTTTTGGATTGATGTTTCATGGTTCTTAGGATATAAAACCAGCAGTGGAATTGCTGGGTAAAAGGCCATTCCATTTTTAGTTTTCTGGAGAAATTCCATACTGTATTGCACAGTGGCTGCACTAATCTGCATTCCCACTAACAGTGCACTAGGGTTCCCTTTTCTCCACATCCTCTCCAACAATTCTTTGTTGATTTGTTTTTGATGGCCATTTTCAGTGATGTGAAGTGATATCTCACTGTAGTTTTAATTTGCCTCTTTGTGATGATGAGTGATGTTGAGCATCTTCTCATATGTCTCTGGCCCCTCTGTGTGTCCTCCTTGGAGAACTGTCAGTTCAATTCCTTTGCCCATATATTAATTGTTTTTTTTTTGTCTTCCTAGAGTGGAGTCATGTGCATTCTTTATATATTTTTGAGATCACACCCTTGTCTGAGTTATCATTGCAAATATGTTTTCCCGTACAATTGGTTCTCTTTTCATTATAATGCTGTCTTCTTTAGCTGTGCAGAAGCTTTTAATTTTGATGAGATCCTATTTGTTTATTTTTTTCCTTTATGTCCCTTGCTCTAGGGGATATATCATTGAATATATCGTTGCATGGAATATCTGAGATTTTCCTGCCTATGTTCTCCTCTAGTGCTTTAATGGTGTCGTGAATTATATTTAAATCTTTTATCCACCTTGAATTTATTTTTGTGTATGGTATAAGTTGGTGCTTGAGCTTTATTTTTTTGCATGTAGCTGTCCAGATCTCTCAACACCATTTTTTGAAGAGACTATTTTTCCTCCATTTTATGCTGCTACTACCTTTGTGAAGCATTGGCCATAGAGGCTTGGGTTTATTTCTGGGCTCTCCGTTCTGTTCCACTGGTCCATGTGCCTGTTTTTATGCCAGTACCAGGCTGTTTTCATTACAGTGGCCTTGCAATAGTTTGGTATCAGGTATTGTGATCCCTCTTACTTTGTTCTTCTTTCTCATCAACATGGTATATGTTTCCATTTGTTTGTGTCTTCCTTGATTTCTTTCTTCAGTGTTGCAGTTTTCTGCATGCAGGTCTTTTACCTCTTTGGTTAAGTTTATTCCTAGGTATTTTATTTTTCTTTTTGCTATATCAAATGGGATTTTTTCCTTGACTTCTGCTTCTGCTCTTTCATTGTTGGTGTACAAAAATGCCTTTGATTTCTGGATATTGACTTTGTATCCCACTGTTTTGCCAAATTCATTTATTAGGTTGAGGAGTTTTTTGGCTGGGTCTGTAGGATTTTCTATGTACACTATCATGTCATCTGCAAACAATGACAGTTTCATTTCTTCTTTTCCAATTTGGATGTCTTTTATTTCCTTTTCTTGTCTGATGACTGTGGCTAGAACTTCCAATATTATATTGAATAGAAGTAGTGAAAGTGGACAACATTGTCTTGTTCCTGATCTTAGTGGAAAAGATTTTAGTTTTTGCCCATTAAGTATGGTGTTCGCTGTAGGACTCTCATATATGGCCCTTACTAGGTTCCGCAATGCTCCCTGTACTCCCAATTTGCTGAGTGTTTTCATCATAAATGGGTGCTATACCTTTTCAAATGCTCTTTCCACATCTATTGATATGATCATGTGATTTTTGTCTTTGCTTTTGTTTATGTAATATATTACATATACTGATTTGTGAATATTGAACCATCCTTACATCCCTGGAATGAATCCCTGTTGCTCATGGTGCATGATCTTTTTAATGTATTGTTGGATGTGGTTTGCCAATAGTTTTTGAGGATTTTAACATCTATGTTCATCAGTGATATCAGCCTGAAGTTTTCTTTCTTTGTCGTGTCTTTATCTGGTTTTGGGATTAGGATGATGCTGGCTTCAGAAAAAGAGTTTGGGAGACTTCCATCATTTTGGATTTTTTGGAATAGTCTGTGAAGGATAGGGGTTAGCTCTTCCTTAAATGCTTTGTAGAACTCTCCTGTGAAACCATATGGCCCAGAGCTTTTCTGTGTCAGGAATCTTTTGATTACTGCTTCAATTTCATCTGCTGTTATTGGTCTGTTCAGGCTTTCTGCTTCTTCTTCATTGAGTTTTGGAAGATTATGTGTTTCTAGAATCTTGCCCATTTCACCTAGGTTTTCAAATTTCTTGGCATACAGTTCTTCATAGTAATTTCTTACAATCCTTTGTATTTCTGAGGTGTCAGTTGTAATCTCTCCTCTTTCATTTCTGATTGTGTTTCTTGGAATCCTCTCTCTTTTTTTTCTTGATGAGTCCTCTTAAAGGCTTGTCAACTTTGTTTATGTTTTCAAAGAACCAGCTCCTGGATTCATTGATCCTTAGAATGGTGTATTTAGTCTCTATGTTATTTAATTCTGCTCTGATCTTGGTTATTTCCTTCCTTCTATTTGCTCTGGGCTGTCTTTGTTGTTGTTCCTCGAGTTCTTATAAACATAGGGTTAGGTTGTTTGTTTGAAATGTTTCTATCTTTTTTAGGTAGGTGTGTATTGCTATGAACTTCCCTCTCAGGACTGCCTTCACTGTGTCCCATAAGTTTTGGGTTGCTGTATGTTCATTTTCATTTGTTTCCAGAAACTTTTTGATTTCTTCCCTAATTTCATTTTTGACCCATTCATTGTTTAATAGCATGCTATTCAATCTCCATGATTTTGAGGATTTTGGGTTTTTCCCCTTGGGGTTGGGGTGGGTTTCTAATTTCAGTCCCTTGTGGTTGGAGAAAATGCTTGATATGATTTCAATTATCTTGAAATTATTGAGGCTTGTTTTTTGTCCTCTCATGTGGTGTATCTTTGAAAATGTTCCATGTGCATTTGAAAATAATGTGTATTTAGTTTCTTTGGGATGAAGGGCTCTATATATATCAGTTCAGTCCATTTCATCTAAGGCATTGTTCAATACCAAAATATCTTTTTGATATTTCATTTGGAAGATCTGTTCAGTTTTGATGGTAGGATTTTAAAATCCTCTACTATAATTGTGTTGCTGTCAATATCTTTCTTGAAGTCCTCTACGATTTTCCTTATGTATTTGGGTGTTCCTATGTTGGGTGCATATATATTTGCAATGTTTATGTCTTCTTGGTGTATTATTCCTTTGAGTAATATGAAGTGACCTTCTCGGTCTCTCTTTAAGGCCCTTCTTTTGAAGTCTATTTTGTCTGATATGACTATTGCTACCCTGGCTTTTTTCCCTGTCTGTTTGCTTGGAAAATTTGTTTCCAGCCCTTCACCTTCAGTCTTTGTAGGTCTTTTGTCCTGAGGTGGGTCTCTTGTAGGCAGCATATGTGTGGGTCATGCTTTCTTATCCATTCAGCTATTCTATGTCCTTTGATTGGAGCATTTAATCCATTTATGTTTAAGGTTATTATTGATAGGTACTTATTCATTGCTATTTTACCTCCTTCATACCTGTGTTCCTCTCTCTCTCTCTTTTCCTCTCTTTCCTTAGAG